>JAAEAF010010561.1:0-31187 GCA_011037195.1 Triatoma infestans
AGGAATTTTGACATATGACCCACTGTCGGATCCCATGGTGATACCTGAATGGAATATCAAGTTTGATCTTTCTACGATTTTTCGTTTTTGAGCTATGCTGTTCACATACACATGCACATACACACACACACACGCACACACACACACACACACACACACACACACACACACACACACAGACAATTTGCTAAAAACCACTTTTTTGGATTCAGGAGACCTCAAAATGGATATTTCCGGTGAAAACTCGAGATCTGAAATTTGACACGATTATAATACTTCCTCTTTCTAGGAGTAAGAGAAAGTAAAAAAATTTGTAAATTTCCCGATATTTAAGGAAAATTGGTTAATCACAGCTACGAACATTCCAGTTAGAATTTAAGTCGTGAGATTGTTTGACAACAGATTTTTAAACGCTAGTGCGATCAAAGCCGAATGAATAAAACACTTTGAAACAAAGTGTAATGAAAAGTCAACACAAGAAATGAAAACACTAATAAAAGCTAAACAAGACTGATTTCTATCATAGTATCAAATGATTGAATGTTTAGAATGATGCACTACTGTAGGAGAAAGATGTCAGTCTTAATGAAGACCGTCTATATGAAAGATTCTACCTAATTTCTTGCCGGAAACAAATCTCCTGCTTATCCTTGTTTTAAGATTATCCCCTTTCTTTCAGTTAAAGTAAAACTCTATTTGTTGTGGTGGTTGGTTCCGCAGAGCTGGAAAGCATCAGAGACATTTTCCGTGGAAGCCTGCTTCATTTTGTGGTCATCGACCGGTTTCGGGCGTTCGCCCATCTTCAGGATGCGCTTTTCAGACAGTGTGCCAACACAGACTCGTACAGAGACTTAGTTTCACACTCAGTCAAGGTTTGAGTGTGAAACTAAGTCTCTGTACGAGTCTGTGTTGGCACACTGTCTGAAAAGCGCATCCTGAAGATGGGCGAACGCCCGAAACCGGTTGATGACCACAAAATGAAGCAGGCTTCCACGGAAAATGTCTCTGATAAAACTCTATTTTGCTGTCCATAAGCTCAGATTTACCTAACCGTATTAAATCTTCAAGTAAAACGCAAGGTATTACGGTACGTGAGTAGAGGCTATTCCAGCCTCTATATTTCACCATCAGTTATCTATCACTGAGCTAATCCCACCGTCGCTAAATTAATAGTTATATTAAGGTGTAGTTTTGTCTGTACATTCTTAATTACACTATTTTTCATTTCAAGCATCGAATAGTCCAAAATCACATTAGGTATAATGTGTCGTCTGTACAAGTGAGAGTGGGTGAGCGTGTGTATGTGGTGGTGAACTAGAGTTTGCTGGTATGGGTGCGCTGTAATCTAGATGTAGAAGCATAGCTACCTCTACAGTTTCATTATTTGTCTTTGCTGTTGGGATGTCATTGTCAGAGTTTGGGATTACCTATACAGCCGCTAAATCTTGAAGAAGTGGTTATCCCACATTCCCTATGTGCCATGCACCTACTAAGTCAAATAATAGCTGGAAATTGTATTTAAAAATTAATGTATTCAAATTTAATTTAACGAAGTTTAAGAAATAATGGCTTGATGGTGAGCTTTATAGATTGAGCAAAATAGTTCTGTAATTGTTTGCTAATTATGTTATGATGTTCCTACAGATAGCTGACATATCTGTAATTACCAAGTAATCTAAATAGTAAATGTTCAAATCAAATCAAAAAATATTTGCAGGGGTTCTATTATTATTTTAAATATTAATTATTGGGAATCAAAATTTCGAAGTAGAATGAAATAAGATTTTTCATTGATGAAAAACAAATATGCAGCAAATAAAACAAAAGTTTTCTGCCATAATACTGTTAGTTAACTAATGAACTAATGAGACCTAGGGTTACTTAGTATTTGTATCATTTATTTATATTTATTATATTTTGATTTTTTGCTTTTATTTTGTAAATATAGTGAAATATATATTAACATTTTCTTGAAAATCACTCTCTTTTTATTGTTAAGATTTGCAATGTGAGATTATCATTGTAATTTTTACTACTAACTGACATCAATTAGCTCAAAAACAGAATAAAACACTTTATCCAATATTGATTAAAACTATTGATTATTTACAATAATTAAGTTAATAATGTTGGTAAATTAAGATTTAAGATTGGAAACAATTATAAGATATATTAAACAGCCTGTGACGTCAACGAGACAGCCGTGTATCGTGCGAACAGCAGCGTAAAGATTATTAGCCAATGTAATGTGCAGACATGACCTCCGACCTAAATGCCTCGCCCACATCTACACACACATACACAATATGCGACTGCCGGTTGCATACAACTACTATTAATATGTTACAAAAAAAAAAATAAATAATACTTTTATTTCATTTAAATATAGATTCTTTTAATTCATTCTAATTTTTATATATTTATACCTCTTCATTATCAATCAAATACACGTATTTATTAATTATAATCATTAAATCAAATATTATTTTAGGACAGTGGTGAGGAACTTTTTTTGTGAGCGCATACTAAAAATTCACAAAATTATCGATTTGTAGAAGTGCGTTTTTTTTTTTAAAGGAAAACAGTTAATAAAACTCAATACTACAATTTACATGAAAATTAATAAGAACGAAGTAACAACAAATATAATCGAAAATTCAACCTCTAATTCATGATATAATTGTTTAAAAATATATATCTATTAAAGAGATGTTTGCTACTATATCTTTAAAACTAAATGCTATACAGGGAAGGATAGAGCGCTGAATCAGCAATGCGGAGGTTCCGGGTTCGAAAGCAGCAGTGCTGTCCGTAGATTTTCTCTTTCTTGAAGCCACTACAACTTACTGTGCGGTGATGAGCAGGGTTTTCTTTAACGAGAAAACACTGTTCGGAGAGGGGGTACATGGCAAGGCTAAGGACGCCAATGACCATAGATGTCGCTCCTTAAATTAACATTATAACTGGTTCATATTTGTCACTTAGTAATTCATACGCCGAGCTAAATATATCAGTCATTCTATTTCTTGAACTATTACTTTGAAATTAATGACTAACAATCATATACATATAAGAAAAACTGATAATTACAAGTCCGGTAAACTTCAGAATAAAGCGATTTGGATTGCTAAGCTTTGCACAAAAAAAAAAAAATTGAACTGAGCAAATAAAATAATGATATGACTACTTTGCAATAATAAATTATAATTAATATGGTGAACGTTTATAATTTTGTAACAATTCAAATAATTCAAATTTTATTATTCAAACCAATTTTATACTATTTATATTTGAAAGCAACACGGCCCAAAAATTGACAAATGAGTAACTTCAAACCCAGTCTCACTTTCCACGTTTACAACACGCAAAGTGCGCACAAGCAAATTTGATGACATAGTACGAGGGTACGAAGGCCATTCAATGAGTAACGAGACAAATCGCTACAGCTCAGAAACGGTTTGTTTAATCAATACAATAGTTTCACTGCGTCAAGTTGGCATTCTTGTATTTAGTTTCTCATCAGGTGTTCGAGAGTATTTGGTAAGCATAACCTCAAATATATTCAGTTTACAATGGCGAGTCACTCGAGCATTGCACCTTGGAAGAACAAGGCTCAGTGATAGATTTTTAGTTGCATAGGGTATCAAAGGTAGTTAAATCCACGAAAAAATTTGAAAAGTGTACGCGAATAATTGTTTGAACCGTTCGAACCTTTACAAATGGGTAGAACAGTTTAAAAGTGGCCATGTAAGTGTCTGTGACGACCAACGAAATGGACGACTGGTTGAAATTGCAACTTCGTCCCTATTTATTGTGACTGTCTCGAAGATCAACGTACCAACAACAGCCAGTATTGCAGTGATATGCTCACAAACAAAGTAAGGACTGCCAATCGAACGAAATGTCGTGGACTCTTGAATAAAGGCAGATTTGCTTCAAGACAACGCGCGCCCACACACAGCACAGTTAACTCAAGAAACATTTCAAAATGGGGGGTGGGAGATCCTTCCACATCCCCCTTACTGCCCCGACCTCGCCCCAGTGGCCTTCCATTTGTTTGGACCCCTTAAAGAGGCTCTACGTGGGAAAAATTTTCAATCCATTAAAGAAGTTAATAATCAGATGCAAAAGTGGTTTCGAAATCTCCTCAAAGAATTTTATGCCAGAGGCATGCACAAATTAGAAGAACGATGGGACAAGTTTATAAATATTGCTGGGGACTATGTTGAGAAGAGTAGCCAAAGTTTTGTATTGATTAAGTAAATCGTTTTTGAGCTAAAGTGATTTGTCTCGTTACTTATTGAACGACCCTCGTATAATGAGATGAAAATAACTACAATTTAATTAATAATTACCGAATTAGTAACTATTTAATATAAATAATTGATCTTTATTTGTTTGGGTGCATTTCATTGGTTAAGCTAACAGCTAGCGTTTGTGTAAATCGATAAAATTCTATGTGCTCCAAAAATTTTCTTGCTTCAATCTTAGACAGTGCCATATATTTGCTCTTCATTATTTTAGGAGATATAAGTGATTATTAATTTTACTTTATAATTACTTTGATTATAAGTTTCTTTCATTTTACAGCCCTTAAATTCCTATGAAAATATTCCCTACATACACATAAAGACAACAATAATTCATAAACTTTACATCAATGTAAAGCAGGTTTCATTACACTCACTATTAGGGTTTTGTATATTCCAATTTTTCAACCTGTCAAACATGATAATATAATGACACTAGTTCAACGTGCAACAAAAATAATTCAAATTCAACTATCAAAGAAAAGCAAGCATAAAAACATATTGGAAATTGTTTAATGGTATTTACGAGTAGAAGGAGAGAAATTAGTGCGGAAGGGTTTTTGAGAAATAAGCTAGAATGAATGCTGAACACCGTATAATAAAATAGAGACACAAGTATATATATGCAGAGTCTCCCACTCTAGTCTGGCCTAAATAGAGAGTGAGATTCTCAATTTTTGTGTCTTTCTCTCTGCTTTGGATCCCTCTCTTCCGATTCTATTACAATATTATATTATAGATATCAACCACTACAATAATCGTTTGAAATATTATGTTCGCTTTATTGTACAGCCGTGATGATGATAGGTTATTCTCTCTAAGTGAAGACTCTAGAATCTAAGTCCACGAATCTTCGAAACAAAGAATAATAACTTGTTGGTGGTAAAATTAGTAAAAATAATTGTTGTGGTGGTTGGTTCCGTAGAGCTGGAAAGCATCAGAGACATTTTCCGTGGTAGCCTGCTACATTTTGTTGTCATCGACCGGTTTCAGGCGTTCGCCCATCTTCAGGATGCGTTTTTCAGGCAGTGACAACACAGACTTGCACAGAGCAAATTTAGTTTACACACTGACTTAGTAAAAATAACTCCTCCTTTTTAAATATTTATTTTTCACAATTTAAAAGAGAACATTTTCCGCCTACAAATAGAGAATATATTATTTTCTTATATTTTTAGTGGGATATGGTATTACTGTATGCGTTCATATTTTTGATACATAAAATGGCTATTATTTGATTTTTAGTTGTTTTTTTTACCTGGGAGTAAGTGATAAATGGAAAGTAATTTATCATTTAATTATATTGTAGATTATAAATCTAATTTCTTGTTATTTTTGTGGATCAATGATTAGCATTTTAAGAGTTGATAACACAATAATAAACACTAAAATGATTGAATGTGTGATTGAATCCGCAATGCTGGATAAAATCTATGATTTTATCCGTCATAGCAAGCTTCACTTTTGTTGGATCTGACCGGTTTTTCGGATGTTCATTCATCGTGAGAGTATGATTACAATCAATTCGTGTAGAGAGATGACTTAAACTGTATATTTATATCACAAACATATGGTTTAAACTTCGTATACTATTGTATTCACATAAAATACCAATCAGTTTCATTTCTAACATTTCTCCCGCCGAGAAAAATTATTTTTGTGAGTTCTCGGGGAACAAAAGAGTTAGTTTTCTCTAAAGAACCACTTCAGCACAATATATGGTTTTACCATCTATAGGGTAAAGTTAGGGGAGATGACGCACACTTCGAAGTTATGCCCTGTATTAAAATATAGGATATATATTGAAGAGGTAATGCTTATAAAACATATATATCAACTACTATTATCTACTAGAAAATGTTATTTTTCAAAATAAAGACATTCTCATTTATTCCAGAAACAAAATACAAATACACCACTTGCGTCACCTATCTATCCTATCATGGTACCATGGTAGGATAGATAGGTGACGCACCATAGATAGAAGACATCTCCTCTTGAAAGAAATATGGCTGATCGACATGAAACTAGGTTAATACTGTCTACGTGTCCAACTATAACGACAGCGTGGAAATCTTTCATTTCAATTGCAATCAATATAGTATATACAAATTTACTAAGCGTTATGAAAATTCAGGTATTCACCAGATATAAATGTTCGCAGAACACAGAAGAAAACACAAAATAACTGAAGAATTTTGCAATACGTTCGCTTCTGATCTCTCTACCCTTCGACTTTGCATGACGCCACATGGTGGTAAACAAGAGAAGTAAAGCCTACGTCTTCTCTCCTACACCCGTCATCTCTCCTAGCTTTACCTATATCTAATATTAATACATATTAGAAACATTGATAGAATTCCAAATTTGTGGAACATCCGTTTATCCGGAAGTGCGATTATTATAAAATAGGTTTTTTTTGAATTTGTTGGAGTTTTTCAACAAATTGGTTACCAAGACTTTTACGATAAAAACCTATCACTTTTATTTGAAACTCCGTAAAAACGGATTTTAGGGTATTATATTTTAGGGTGTGTCCGTTTAAATTTTAAATGTACACAAATTTTTGTTAGTTTTTGACTTAGAGCGCTCCACATACGGCTATACTGATATACAAGTCAAATTCTCTACACCATTTTTTTTTGGCCAGCCCAATTAAACATCGCAAACGTGGCAATATTATAGAAAATTTGTTAGTTAATTGTATTAATTAGAGTAAGAGAAAAGTCCGTGTGTATCACATCAGATTTTTTATTACTTGAAATAGCTCGTGTATCTGCTTTTTTATACAAAAATTACTATAGTGATCTATTTTCAATCAAACAAAAAGGCCGGCCGGCAATTTTTGCTGTGGCATACACCAGACGTTAGTTACTATAATTCAACTTACAGGCCTGATAAGTTTTTTTGGGCTAATTTTAATAATCTAGAAATTATTTTAATTACCCTTTGCTATAAGCTGAGTTGTGTGCATGACATAAACAAGTTAAGAGGGTGTAATTTTACAATAAAATGGTCTGTTTAAACCGGATTGCAAGCTCCGGCAACTATTGCAAACTATTAAGTTTGGTTTATATGAAAGCAAGGCCAAAAGGACCAACATGTTCTTATACAATTATTATTAAGAATGTATTTAATTAGAAATATTATAGGACCTTGAATAAAAAAAAGAAGAAAAAAAAAGAAGAAAACAAAAGGAAATATATTAGAATTAGTTAAAGGTACTTGAGATAAGACAGTGAATTAGTATTATAATATGATATTATAGATCATATTGTAACAAGTACAATTTAAACAGTCATTCAGTTATGAAGAACAATCTTATTGTCATCATCGAGTGTAGTGTGGAAGAAGGACAAGTGATGGAGTAGTGTAGTAATAAGGATGTTGGTGTAGGAGCGGTCGGTGCTGTATGTGATATTGATATGGTTCAAAATAAAAAAATAAAGAAAAGTTGCCCAATCATTGTGCAACCGGTAGTCCCTAATCACACCAAAAGGAAGGTGTAACCGAGCGTGTCGCGGGCTATATCACTCTTACAAACAATATTATTAGCTATAAGTTTTCCATGCTCTTATAAACATAAAAAGGTGCGGTGCAATCTACCATCAACATATTATGGTAACGCCTTTAACATAATTTTGATTATTGTATCTTCAACAATACGCTTACATTCCTAAGGTGTAAATTATATCTTTCATTATTAAAATTTATTTCTGGGTGGATTTACTGCAATTATATCACATTTTGGAAACTGAGCTTTTTACTCAGAAAATATATGCTTTCAAGACCTGTGAATAAGATATAGAATTACTGAAACCTTATCAAGAAGAGAAGGGCTGATGTTGACAAGATTGAGAATAGGCCACACTCGTCTCACACACTCCTATTTATTACAAGGGGAAAATCAAAAACAGTGCTGCCCAAGATGTCAATCACGCCTCACAGTGAAACACACATTCTTGAGGAATGCCCCAGGCTGCAGGGCTACCGAGATAGTGTAGGTTTTGCTAAATAACAATGGTAGAATTGTTAAGACCAGGTGTAAAATATAAATATCAATTGTTTAATTATTTAAAATCTTTAGATATCTATTTTAATATTTAGTTGGAGTGTATACATATATATTGTTTTTTATCTAGGTGTAAGAGCAACGGGGTGCAAAGAATATAGAGTATTCCACCCCAATAGTAGTAGGTGTGTATAAATGTGTGCAAAATGGTGTTTATTTTGGGATGAATGTACTTATTGGAATTGAATGTTTTTATTTGTGCGATTCTTGTATGATAGAGATGTGTGGTTGAATGCCAAAAGCACTTTGTGAGAGCGCTAATGATCCTGGCAGTTGATGCGCAAAAAAAAAAAATAAAGAAAGAAATAGAATCATCAGTGGTATTTTCCGTGATAACCTGCTTCTTTTTGTGGTCATCGACCAGGTTTGGACGTTTGCCTATATTTTTGTCAAAACAGTGTGATAACATAGACTTGCACAGTGCAAATTCAGTTAATACAAAGGTTTTAAACATTTTTTTCATAGGACATAACTAGGTTAAGGGGGGTTTGTTGATACTTGGGTGGATACCACATCTCCACTTGTTGGATGTTTCCATTTTTAAAAGGAACAATGTACACCAGCCTTTTACCAACATGTATTTACCAACTCAGGTATCAACTACCTACCCTTAACCTAGTTAGGTCATAAGAAAAAAAATTTTTTAAAGCCAGTGTATCAACTAAATTTGCTCTGTGCAAGTCTATATTATCACACTGTTTTGACAAAAACATCCTGATGATGGCCGAACGCCCGAAACCGGTCGATGACCACAAAATGAAGCAAGCTATCACAGAAAATAATTCCTCTGATGCTTTCCAACTCAGCGGAACCAACCAAAAAAGAAATCAAATATTTTTAGATAATTTGTTAGAAATTCATGTTGGTTATTAGCAAATAAAGGTACTTGAAGTTAATTACATTGTAGTGCAACATTCAATCATCAATGAAATATGAGGTCACAGATCCCCCCCCCCTCAAACCCTTAATATAAAATTTTACAGAAAAATGTTCCAAATATAGATGATAGATTTAAACATACTCAATTAGTATTTCAAGTTTAAAGAAAATTCTTGGAGTCGTTTTGGAGGAAAATTCCACAAAAACTATGGAGCTTATGCTGTAAAATCGTAGAAAACTGAAACAATCTTTCAGTAAAAAGGCATTTCCAGGCCAACCGATTTTCTTTAAACTCACAATTTTAACAACATATTCAATTCTAATTAATATTATTTAAATAATAGAATTATACTGTAAACTAAAATAACACTTTACTAGAAAACATAACACTGTCACTCTCCAAAAATTAACCTTAAATGAATTTTTCCGGAGAAATATTTCAAATAAAAGTGTAGCAATTAATGTAACAAAGTTTTAAGAAGATCGTTGGATTCATTTTTGAGAAAATCGCAAAAAAAAAAAGTGTAAAAATCATTCAATAGAATGGTACACAAACTTTCAGTTGAGGAATTTTGACAGACAACATACTGTCGGATCCCATGGTGATTCCTAAACGGAATATCATGTTTCAGAGTTCTGTGACTTTTCGTTTTTGAGCTATCCTTTTCACGTACAATCACACCATTTCGTAAAAACCACTTTTATGACAAGGGAACCTCAAAACGTGTATATTTCCGGGAAAAACCTAGATATATCGAAAATTTAACACGATTATAATACTTTCTCTTAAGAGGAGTAAGAGAAAGTACAGTGAAAAACGTTTAACACGAAAACGCTTAACATGAAAAAATCGGTTAACACGAAATTATACTACAGTCCTGACAAAATACCACATAATTTTATAATTTTTTTTTCTTTTAACAGGAAACAAATATCGCTTAATATGAAAAGATTTCACTTCCCGGACGAACAAAATATACACCTGTTTTCTGCAGTCACATCTTCACGCAGATTTTTTGGCTTATTTTTTTTTTTTCGTAAGACGGAACAAAATAAACGACGGCTGCCACGGTTGCTAGGTTTCCGCTTGTCTTTGTGTAGATAAAGGTAACGCCATTGTCAAAATATTTCGAATTCGATGAATTTTGTTTAAAAATCAGCAAATTATGTTTGTTTTTTTTTGTAATTTGAATACATAAACTTATTTTTACTTTCTCTTACTCCTCCTAGTAAGAGGAAGTATTGTAATCGTGTCAAATTTTCGATATTGAGTTTCACCGGAAATATCCGTTTTGAGGTCCCCTGAGTCCAAAAAAGTGGTTTTTAGCAAATGGTCTGTGTGTGTGTTGTGTGTGTATGTGAACAGCATAGCTCAAAAACGAAAAACCGTAGATAGCTGAAACTTGATATTCCGTTTAGGTATCCACCATGCGATCTGACTGTGCGTTATCTGTCAAAATTCCTCAACCGGAAGTACCACTTTACAAGTTGACTTTTTTTACTTTTTTGCGTTTTTCTCAAAAATGGCTCCACGATTTTCTTGAAACTTATATAAACTAAACATACAAAGGGCTACAACTTTTATTTGAAACATTTCTCTGGGAAAATTCATTTAAGGGCACTTTTGGGGAGGGTGGGGTTAGGTTAACCTCTAAAGTGCTATTTCAGTTTATTACACAATTCGCTCATTTAAATAATGTTAATTAGAATTAAATATGTTGTTGAAATTCCGAATTTGAGGAAAATCGGATAACCGGAAGTGCTTTTGTTTTAACACTTTACTAAATGATTTTTTCACTTTTTCGCGATTTTCTCAAAAATGGCCTCGACAATTTTCTTGAAACTACACATATAAACTAAACATACAAAGATCTACAACTTTTATATAAAAGATTTCTCTGGAAAAATTCATTTAAGGGCACTTTTAGGAGAGGGGTAGGGTTACAGCTTCCTCTAAAGTGGTATCATACTTGATTATACGACTCTATCATCCGAATGAAATTAATTAGATATAAATAGATGGCCAAACTTCCGAATTTGAAGGAAATCAGTAAACCGGAAGTGCGCCTTTAATGAATAGTTTTTACAGTTTTCGACAAATTTCATTAAATTTGGTGCAAAAACTATAAAATTTGTCAATTATAATTTTGAGAACGGAGTAAGAGAAAGTTGTGTGAGTGTGTCACACCAGATTTTTTTTACATGTATAATGGTAGAGAAATCGTGACGAAAACAAACCGCTATTTTATCATTTAACAACACTAAATTCTTTTAACATAAAAAAATATTTCGGTTCCCTTTGTTTCCTGTTAAACGTTTTTCACTGTAAATAGAAAATAAAACAAAAACCTATACTGATTGTAAAAATAATATACAAATAACTCATTAAAAATATTGTATGACATTCAGATTTTTTGGAAATAATTTTTTGAAGGTTCTCCACAAAGAGAGGGAGGTAATTTAATTGCAGGTGAAACTACAACCAATTCTTTTTTACTTCTTTATTTTCATTGTAATTATCTGAAAATACATCTAACAACATGAGTACTAGTAATTTTTTTCGTTTTCGTTTTTTTTTTTATTACATTCAATTAATTAGATTGGGAACAGGTTCCCCTTTAATGTCTTCATCGGTTCGTGATCATATTTTTCTTACAATATCCAGTATTTTACTAACTAGAATCATGGCTTTAACTGCCATTTATTATATGTTTACATAATATTATTAATTATAGTACCAATTGATTTATAGATTTTTACTGTAGATTATTTATAATAATACAGGTTTTCTCCTTAAAAAATAATAAGTAAAGGTAAAATACTAAATTCCAAATTATATATTTGGTACATAAAATAGTAAACATGTATGATAGATAGTAATTTCTTAAAAATCATTTACAACGTATTGGAATTTATACATAATCTTAATCTACATTTTCATTTGATTTTTACCGAATTATAAAGAAATTTGAGCATGCATTTTTCTACGGTACAATCTTAATAAAGATTAAATAATTTTTAAGTAAGATTTACACTCAATATTCGAATATTATACAGACAATTTTTTTTTTTTTTGATTTATTAAGAAATTTACACCAGCACTATTGTGCCATAAGTAAATATGTATACAGAGGCAAAAATAAAATAAAATAAAATCCGAGTGGAGAAACTACCCATTGGTAGCACTCCTAATCAATAATTCACTCACTGTCACTAGCACTAGCACTAGAGAGAATGTCTCGAGGCCACTGGCGTTTAAGCCGTCTAGGAGGATTAGCTGGTAGGGTACGGGATGAAAGGTGACGGGCTGGTGGGTTAGGATGTGAAGATAGGCTGCTGTGAAATTTTTTATATCTGAGTTTTATTACTTCTGGTAGGAAAGGGATATTAAGGTCCTTATGGATTGTTCGATTGGAGACATAAAAAAGAGCGTTGACTATTGTTCGCAGGATTTTGGATTGTAAGGATTGGATACGATGGAGGTTGGAACGCTTGGTAGATCCCCATAGTTTGAGGCCTTATATCCAAATTGGTTTAATAAGTGATGTGTATAGTAGACGTTTGTTTTCTAATGAGAGTTTAGATCTGTTGTCTAAGTGTCGTTTTAACTGTCTGTACCGTGTGTTCATTTTTTGTCTTTTCCGTCGTGTGTGAGAGTTCCAAGTGAGTCTTTTATCGATTTACATCCCAAAGTAGCGGACAACATCAGAGGTTGGCAAAGGAACTTGATTGTAGTATATTGGCGGGGAAGTAATTCTACATAAGATGAAGATGACATTGAGGCACTTGTTCTCATTGAGTTTAATCTTCCATTTTTTGAACCATTTCTCCAAAGTATTGAGATGGTTCTGCATATTTCTGTGGGATATTACTGGATCGGGATCGTATCACTGGATCATAGCATTATCATTTGCATAGGTTGAAAGGATGGTATTAGGATTAATTGGGATGTCTGCCGTGAATACCGAGTACAGTATGGGGCTCAGGATGCTTCCTTGAGGAACTCCTGCTACGGCCTTCCGGAAAGGAAGGGGAGGATCCAACCATTACTTGGAAGTAACGGTCGGTGAGGTATGATTTAAGGATGAGGTAGAGTGTAAAAGGGAGGACGCTCTTGAGCTTCAGACAAAAATAAAATAGAAAAATTATTCATGTGACTAGTGTGCAGAGTGTTACTTTTACTCCCGAGTTCAAGTGTAGCCCGCAATAGGCCAACGAGTTATAAAAATAATCAAAGCAAAAATTAACTAAATTTACGGCTTAAAATTGACATCTTCCCACAATTCCAGCTAGTCCTCCGCGCCGACTGAAATGTCTGTGGCAGCAAGACTTACTCATCCATTAACAAACTACCTCAGTAAACATTAAAGGACAATATTACTGAATAATGTCCCTCACATATGCACATGTCATTATATTCTTGTCATCATTTTTGCTTACTGTATTGTATATACAGTAGTAAATATCAATAAAAAAGGAATAAATCCATTTGGCGGGAGTTAATGGCTAGAATGCTTCCCGCGGTTTATGCAAGAAAGGGGGAGCGGTTTTGGACAAAAAATTATAGAGGAAAAATTCAACTAACCAGAATGATACACTTTATTAGATAGATACATAAAAAAGAGCGTTTTGAACCATTCTGTAGTTTATTAAACTACAGAATGACACACAGATTTATTAAAGAACCACAGGAAATAATTGATAGAGGTAAAAGAGGGCATCATCCGAATTTCTTGATAGTTTCGTGGGGGGTGTCATGATTTGATATGCAGACAACAGAAATCCTTTTTTTATGAAAAGGTGTTAAAACTTGCATGGAGAATTATTAAGAGAGTATTTTAGAACTAGTTGTAAAATCTAGAAATCGGAGTTGTTTTTTCCCAAATACTCATTGGATATTTCAACATGATTCCGCACCATAAGGTGTGGTCCTGCAAAGAGTGGCTAAGACTGAATGTTCCGGAACTTATTAGTACTGCAGATTGGCGCTCAGGAAGCCCAGACCTCAATCTCCTGGACTGTATATGGTCCCCTCTTGAGACAATGGTTGAACAGCCTTCATGAGTCTTTAATACTGACAGCGCTCAATTTCCACGAAAATGCTTTGTAATTCTATCAGAATGATCAAGGTTCTTAAAGCATGCATTATGGATGGATAGAGGTGGACATTTGGAATATATTTATAATATACATATTTTTTTTGCCCCAAATAAAAGTTTTGTTTTATTTCAAAAACTTCTGATAGATTTATCCCCAATTTTTAACTGTAATAGTATTTATGTCAGTACGAGGTAACTTGAAATTTATGAATAAAAAATCATTGTTTTAAAATGTGATGGTATGATATGGACTTTGGTTACTAGCTCTAAGTTTATACCTTACAGAAACAGGTGAAGCGAGACCCTCTCTTTCAGCGTCCTCGTACAGCTCGTAGAAAACGCTATTAAAGATGAGACAGTCCGGATTAAAAGAAAGCCTCTTACAAGACAAAAAAAATATCTCGGAAGGGTATATGTGGAGACTGATTAAAAGCGACCGATTATATACTAGGGGGAATAATGAGTAATAGACAAAAAAAAATCCTTAATACAAACAAATGATGCTGCTAATATTTCGATCAAGATTAATGGATAATTTAATATGACTTTGTGGCGGGTGAAAAGCAAGAATTAAAAATAAAAGATACAGAAAGGATTGACGGAAAATTATTGATCAAGTTCCAAGAATTTTCTGTTGAAATAAATACAACAAAAATTACGAGTCTTGTACAGAAAGCGGACACGACTTTAGTACCAGTATACAAATAAACTAAAAATTACACAAACTGGATAAAACGTAGTAAATGTCCAGCATTACTTGCTGGAATTAATCCCTTCTAGCAAATCGTGGGCACCACATAAATTTATGCAGATTTGAATCTAGAAGAGCCCTTGATGTCCCACATTCTACATTGTTTCTTCGTTTTGAAAGGGCCCACAGCTAAGGACAAAAAATTGCCACATCTGCATGTTAAATTTTTCAGGCTGCTTATGATAATTAAAAAAAAAAATAAATTCCTAACAGAACATAAAACAATTAATTAAGGTTTCTACATCTGTCTACTTATTGAAATATAGTTAAAAATGTATTCTAAAATATATTTAGTCAAGATAAGATGTTCAAATTGGGTAGTTACTTAATGAATAGCATAATGAATATTTAAATATTTATTAGTCATCAGCACATTATAATTTATTATACTATTCAAAGCAAATAGAACTTATTATGAGTGCCTAATTTGTGTGTACCTTATTTTATTATAATATAACTTGCTAATGTAATATTTGTTTCTTTACGATATTGTAACGGGGAAAAATTTAAAAGTTGAACGCTTCTGCATCATTTATTAACCTAAGCTAATTAATTTCTTTAGCAATACCTAGTTTTGGGTAATTGGTTCTAGAAATGTTAACTATCCTAAACCTATATATACTTTAGTTCCTATATTTTTTAAAAACATAAATCACGAAAGTGTTTAACCCAATAAAAAAAAAAAATTTTAGATTTGCCACATGGATTAAATAATAAATTATTCTAATAGGATTACTGAAATCAGCCTGTCAACTTTTCAAGGCGCTAACTTATTGTAGGACACACCTGTCTCTCTGTTACCATTTATATGACCAACAAATTCTTATTTATTTATTTAACTTTATATTTTCTTATACATTATAAACAGATATTATTTATAATGGGTGTGGCTTAATGGTTTTCTACTAAATGACAAAATTCAAATTAACGCTCATTGTGAACGTCTCTCTAAATTTCCAGTAACGGCGATTGGTGACGGGGGTGCCACCATGCCCCTAGGAAATAATAAAAGTAAGTGATAATAATTAAAATATGAAAACAAGAATTTGTTGGCTTATCGACCAATTCAAGGTAAAAAACAAAAAAACAAAAAAGTAATTTTGTAATTGATTTTTAATAATTAACAAGTTCGACGTTTCGACAAACTTTGTTTGCCTTCTTCAGGAACAATACACAAATAATAAAGAGAAAAATTTTAACACAAAACACAAACAAAAAATAAAATACATAGGTGCGATTACCGTGGGACTGCTAAGTCTGTAATGAAAGGGTGTATGTTGTAATGCAGAAAGTCAGGAGGAACTTTCTAAATTGGTCGATAAGCCAACAAATTCTTGTTTTCATATTACAATAACGGCCAACAAAGAATATCATATGATAATCAAATAATTAAAATATTTAATAATAAGAAATAAAATGTATTTATTTAGCAAGACAATGTATTTGTTAGGGACCACTTTTACAGACTCGCGTTCAGTTTTGCCCACGCAAAACAAACGCTTTACACTCGCGAATAATACTATATTCTTTCTCCAACAATTAAAATTATTTAAAAATATATTAATTATAAAAACTATTTATACCTTAAGAGATGGTCGTCCATTGGAAAGAAGTAGCTTATCTTATTAAACGTTGTAGAAAATTAGGTTAATGTTTCACAAAATTAGATTATATTTTCTGATATTTAATTTTATTGCTTAATTGATTTTTAAAGTGTTAAAACAAATGGTTAGAAACTGTTACGTTACTTTAATATTATTACTATATTCAAATAATTTCAGTTAAACCTTAAAATTAATTTAATTGAAAATAGCAAACTATACTTTGAGCGCAGTGAGTACGTCAAACTGGACAAGAGTTGTGACAAAATATTCGCTCATGAGTTAAATATTCGACTTTGTTCTGCAATGGTATTAAATTGGTTCTTAATTTATTTGAATATAAAAAAATATGAAAAGGTGCAATTACCGAGAAATTATTTTAATTCGAGTTAGATACTCCTTCTCTCTATATCCTATTGTGTTTGGTATAACCTCAAATCCGCTTTATCTGGGATTTGTTTTGATTTAGTTTTCTAGCATTGCCGCTAGATGTCGGGCCAATTAAAGTTGAATAATGTTACTTTTACACACTAGTTAGAGAAAGTGTGTGGGACTCAGATTTGTGTGAAAGTTAAACTTTCTTTACTAAATTTAGTGTAATAATCGTCACTGTAATCAATGATTGGGGAAAAAGAAATTTTTTATCTCTAGGGTTTAAAAATATAACCACAAGCCAATTATTTTATTGGAACAAATTATACTGTTCCAATAAAACCTGCTCCATACAAAAACCTTTTGCCAGTCACCTGTTGCATACAAAAATGTTTATCGAAATTAGAAATGGCATATTTTTAAAAAAACCGAGTCCGAAAGTTGGAAATTGAAACTTTCATTGGAATATTACTTAATTCATCCAAGTTGGATAAATAGAAATAAATATAAAGAAGCGATATTTCTTTTACTATACTTTGTAATAATAATAATAATAATAATAATAATAGCAGATTTATGGAAATAACACAAATATACGAAAAAGTATCACAAATATATGAGGATGATTTGTAACATTTCTGTTTAATACTCGCTCTCTTCCACTTATTAGCCAGCTTCTTAAAGGTTGCTACTTTTGATGATTTTTACAGATATTAAAGTATATAACTTGAAGTTTTTTAGAGCTTTTCCAAGAGTTTAATGTTCAAAGGAAGTAAAAATAAAATAAATGTTGAGATATTTTATTCTGATTTGTATCTAGCTTAAGACGCCTTGGTTTGTAGATTACTCATGTATTCCTGAATAGTAAATTTTGGGTGTTTGAACAAGTTTACTTCAGTAAAGGGTCATACATTCAGGAATTTCAAATTCCTTTTGAATGTATGACCCTTTACCATTGGCCTGACCTCCTCATATAGATCTTGGTTATGCGATGTCATTATGAAGAAATTACGGAACACAGACATAACATTATAATAATCCCAATTAAATGTATATATTGAAAATGTGAGTGGGTCCGCAATGCTGGATAACATCTGGTATTTTATCCGTTGTAGCATGCATATTAGTTTTGTTCCTGATAGGTTTCGGATTTTCATCCATCGTCAGAGGAAATTCACCAAGTTCGTGTAGAGAGTTCATTTCAACGTAATGTTTCTGTTACACTCACACTTGTTGGTTGTATATATGTAGGAAGGTTATAAGGTTATGTTACTATGTGTGTGTGTTTCATGACAAAGTGGAATTATTATAAATTATGATTAGACATTAGAAAATAGTGTATAATAAATAGCATGTTTTGAAGAATACTTTATAACTAAATTTTAATAGTGTTATTAAGAATGGTCAGTGTTTTATTAAGTCATTTTTATTAAGGGGGACGATAAGCTACTTCAGGAGTAAACTGTACTAGAAAGAATAGATAAATTTTGAAGAAAGGAAATGTAAAATTTATGGACAGTCAAAAGTTTGTTCAAGTAATAAATAAATGTGAAATACAAGCAGGGTTAATACAAAAAATATGTAAGTAAATTGATATGTAAGAAGGTTGGCAGCAAACAACAAATTGGAGATGATATTAAAATAATGAATAATGGAAATCAAATGTTTGCGTTAATATTTTTTATCATGCTTATTTTAAATGATATTAATTTATGTTTAAATTACATTAAGTATATGTTGGGAGAGATATGGTGGCATTTGTAAAAAGGTATTTTTAATATGACACGGTAGGAGATTTTAAAATATATCATGCAAATAATCTTTCCCCGATTAAAATACAGGAATAATCGCAGAAAACTGAAACTTGATATTTTAGTTTATGTACTCATGGGACCTAATAATAAGGTTTTGATCAAAAGTAGTAAACACTTCACTTACTGAACTTTTCAGTTTTTTGCGTTTTTCTCAAAAACGATTCAAATACTTGATTATCACTAAACAAGTTATATCACCTACAACTTTTGTTATGTTTCAACATTTCTGTGGAAAAATTCATTTAAGGGACGTTTTTAGGGAGGAACAGTGTAATCCTTTCCTATAAAGTACTGTTTATATTTACCCTAAATTCCGAGTTTTAAGGAAATCGTTTTTTTCGGAAGTACAAATTACCAAACAGTTTTTTTTTTTACAGTTTTCTGAGGTTTTTTCAACACAAAAACACAGACAGATTTAATTGAACTTGTTATATCAACTATACATATAGTGACCTATCACTTTTGTCTGATACTTTTCCGAGAATGTTCATCCAAGCGTGGTTTTGAGGGAGGAGTAGGCTATGCGTGAGTGGTTTGCACCAGTTCTTTTTTTTCAATCGAAGAAAGAATTCGCACCCCTAAAAAGATTCCAGAATATATTCCCTTCAATATTCTTCACTAGCTATAATAAGAGAAATTCTTCACTATCGTTTGTTAAGGACAGAAATTTGGTTAGATAGATTAATGAACTAAAGTAAAGCTGGACACTGTGTAATAGTAAAGTTGTACAAACTGCCTGGACTTTACACCAAAATATATATGAAATGGCAGCGAGAGGTAAAGAGAAGGGTTGATGACGCGTTGTGACTGGTGTATGAACTCTGCTGCAAGACTGTCGTAGACTCCCTCCTATGGCTGGCACAGCTGTATTTAAACATCTTCTCCCACTCTAGACTGACCTAAACTAGAGAGTGATCGTATCTTTCTCTCTGTTTGGATCCCATTCTTCGGATCCTATTAGACTAGCCAAGAATATCGTCATGATGTTAACTGCAAAGTTGGCGGCTGTCATTAATTGTAGCCAAGAAAAATAACGTCTTAAATTATTTTATAAATTTCAAATTAAAAAATATTATTTTCATTAAAGCAACATACGTATATAATATTATATTCTCACACTAATTAAACCAGCTAAAATATGCGGATTTAAGTTATATGAAATAATAATCTAACCTTTAACCTAATCTACTTGTTTTTTTTAATATACAAATCAATCTAACTGATAAATTGTTTACCACAAAGCAGGTTATATTTTTTTTTCTTCTTTCTTTTCTAATCTATTTAAAAGTATAAACAAAAGGTATCCCGCTGAGGTAATTGTTATAATAAGTTTTAATAATTTTTCATGTGATCTGAATTAAAAAGTAGTTTACAAAGTATTCATGTAGGTTATATATTGTTTAATGAAAGTGCTGGCAGCATGAACTTTGGAGATGGTTAACTGGAGTAATTACAAGGTTATTGCCAAATATTCATTAATATTTATTACTAATATATTAACATCTACCACTAATTAACTTTTTTCTTCCTTTATTTTTACTCAGTATAGAGTATAATGTGTTTTATTTTAGTTTATATAAGGTCAATGTTTATCTTCCTAGTTATTTGGTAATTGTATCTAATCGAAAATTTCTCTTCTACGTTATAAAATAAAAAACATAAAACTTTTTTATTAAGAAAAACTTTATATAACAACTAGGATTTGTGTTTTTATTGCTAAATTTATTATTGCTTGCTATAACAATTGCGTTCCTGTCAAATACAGAAAATGTGCTTTTAACTAGATATGTTTTTACATGACTTCAGAGTTTCTAGAATATGATAAAACTGCAAACAATAAGCGAGTAATGATTAGAGGTGTATAGAATCAACAAGTGTAGTGCATGATAGAAACATAAAGTTGACGTTTTTCATCCTAGTCTGACGATAAATAGAAATCCGAAACCGGTCAGAAATAATAAAAATACGATGCTACGAAGGGTAAAATCTCAGATTCCTCCTACTATGTTCACAAATATAAGTGGTCAGGAGTGTTTATTTAACATGTAAGTCTATTAGGAGATAATAGTGTAACGGGATCCAAATCATTAAATATTTATAAGATCTAAAAAGCGGAGAAGCAGACATTAAATGTATTAAAAGTTAGTTACTCCCCTGGCCTAGGCAGTCTAGGAATGGAGAGTTAAATTCATTTAAATAGAACTAGTAGAACATCACGTAATCATCAAATCAAGTGGGCAGTGAACTATTAGTAATAATAGACAACCTCTTACTACAGAAAACACGTACATTTTGAGGCCTTTTAGAATAAACATAAATTCAGTTTATATAATATGAAGAAAAATGCCTAGTTTATAAATTTAATTATATGAAATAAGCTGATAAATAATAATGAAACTAAATGGAATAGACCACTGAAATTTTCCCCATGCGATAAAAAGCAAATACAGAAAAAGCAATCAGGAAATTCACATTTCAGAATCACATTTCAAATTCATATTTCAAAATGTGAATTCAGGAAATTCACATTTTAAATTCAAAAGAGTTCAGAATAGTTTACGATAGTTTAAACAGAACAATCAGTCAGCAACCTATCTTATTGCACAGCCAGTCTGACTCTTTATATTTCTCTCGCTACCTAACTTCTATTTTACTATAAAGTCCTTGCTGTTTATGTGTTTTTTCTATTATACAGGTTCAGCATATCTACTACTTTATTGGTTCCTCATCGTACCTACAATTATTCTCTCCAATCTCTCGTACCCGCATCCATTATATAAGAGAGAGGGAATCAGAGAAAAAGGATTTTAGTGAAATAAACTAGATAATACCCTGAAACTGCATAATAAAAAGAACACCACTGCTACGACTTTACAGCAAAATAGAAGTTAGGTAGCGAAAGAAACATAAAGAGATAGACTGGCTGAGTAATGAGAAGGTAGTAGATAGGTTGCCGGCTTGAAGTAAACTCGTAAAACTCTGTTCTGAACTCTTGTTCTGTCACTCTATATATAAATGAATCAAACTCTCCATTCCTAGCCTGGCCTATTCGGGGGAAGTAACTAACTTTTGATTCATTTAATGTCTGCTTCTTTGCTTTTCAGATCCTATAAAATCTTTAATGATTCGGATCCCATTACAATTGCCAATTTTAATATGTGATTGTAGATCATTGTTTCAGATCTACCTCAGCAATTTCCAACAAAACCTATAGTTTAGCATCATTGATCTCACAATCAGGCTAAAATAAACTTTTCTATCTCGAAAAACTCAAAACCTTGCACTTTCGATTAACCTATTTTAATCAAATTTGAAATTCTATTAATTCATTTAATGAACCTTAATGTTATAAAGATTGTTGTTGAACGTAAATCTTTTTGTATGAAATTGTTATGTACAATTCAAAGGAAATGATTGAGCGGTTTTCAGAAAAAAAATCTTCAAAAACTGAAGAAAAGAAGAAAATACACATTTCCGTTTTCGTGTTCCAGAAACCTTCATGTGTATCGAGTTTGTTCTTTTTTTTTTCATTTTGCAATATTTTATACACACTCTCTCTCTCTTCACACACACGCACACACACACACACACACACACACACAACACTCGCAAAATCCATTCAGAGCATCGTTAAAAAATATATTCGTACTCAAGGGAAAAACAAATTATAATTTTGAAAATTCGATACAATTGCAACACTGCCACTTATAGCGGTCTGAGAACCTAATAATAAAGTTCATTATATAAAATTATATATCATTTGAAATAAACTGAAAATATTCAATTAACTATTTTCTTAATAATATCTAGTAATGCATTTTATTAGGAATGAATTTCAAATAGAAAATTGAATGAGTCATTATGGCCTTTACATGATTACACAGAAAGTTAGTACAAAATAGAGAAGAATATATAAATAAGTTTATATTACTGAATTATCCCCATGTTGGTTGTGACCTTGTTTACCAGTTCATTTCCTCTATTTATATAAAATAATAATAATAATAATATTATTATTATACATAGAACCACTAGTAGTACATCACGTAATCATCAAATCAAGTAGGCAGTGAACTATTAGTGATAATAGATACCCTCTTACTACAGAAAACACATGCATTTTGTTGAGGTCTTTTAGAATAAATAAATTCAGTTTATATAATAGGCAGAAAAATTCTTAGTTTATAAATTTAATTATATGAAATAAGCTGAATAAATATTAATGAAGCTAAATGGAATAGATCGCTGAATTTTTCCGCTTATAATAAAAAGAAAATTTAGAACTAAAAATATGAAAAAAAAAAGAAGAGTAAAATGGATGTGGAGGTTCGGTACAAAAAAAATAATATTTTTTTCTAATTTTCACCGACGTGTCAGCAAATTTATTGCCTTCTTCAGGGTCTGCACAAAGTTTACAAAGCAAATAATGAATACAGAAAAATATATATAAAATAAATAATAAATAATACATAAACTAAGCCTATAAAACACTACTTTTGGGTTAAAAATATATATAACTAGCTAAACCCGGCCAGGCTTCGCTGTGGCTCAGTCTGATTTTAATTATTAGGGAAATAAATAGAAGTATTATAGTTAACATAAATTTAGCAAGAAAAACAAATCATTCAATTCCGTTGGAAAAATTCACAACTTCACTTTAGTCAATTCACGGAGTCAATGGATTTGTATGTCACTGTTCTCCGGCGATTCTGTTTAGAATGCTGTCGTTCACATCGAGAACGTCGGCATTTTTAGCCGCTAGAATGGCTCTTCCGCTTAACTGCGTGATTTTGATAATTTGTTTCGATGTTTTGGAATACCCTGTCTACTAATTCTTCTTTTGGATGTATAATGTTGCAGGAATTAGATGGGAAGGTGATTTTTCCTGTTTCTAGATTTGTAGATGCAATACTGTTACCGACTTTGAGTAATTGTCTTGAAAATATGGCAGCTGTTGGATCGTTTTGAAGTTGAACTCTCATATTCGTGTTAAATGAATTGTTTTTGCTGTGCTCTAAAGAGTTGAATATTTCAAGCAGGCATGCAATTCATCAGCTGGTGTTGAGCGAGGTATCACTGGAAGAGTTTGGCTGAAGTCACCGGATATTAACACCAATGCACCACCAAATAGAACCTGATTATTTCGCAAATCTTTCAACGTATGGTCTAATGCTTCCAATGACTTCTTGTGAGTGAAATGTTATTTGATGTGTTGAGTTGTTGTATGTTTGTAGTGGCTTGAGCGGTTTTGTATAAGGGCTCGTAAGTATATATGTTTAAGAGAGAAGTAATAGAAATAAGAAAGTAGACACCACTGCTAACAATAAATATATTCTATTAAAATAATAACTACAAGTTATTTGCAAGATATTATAAACTTATTAATGTGCACTGATGCTAGAAAGAGCGAAAAACAAGTCGCTCGAACTGTCCTGAAGAAATGACTTCTGATTGTTCATTCATGCACGCCCGAAGAACCTTTCCTATTCCTGATGTTTTAGAAATGTTGTATGTTGGGTTTTCTGTGAAGTGCATGTTTAGTGAAAGTTTAAGAGCTGAATGCTCTGTTCTTCCTCCTTCCATCAACGTAGCAGCAATACCTGAAAAAGCAAGTGCTAACGCAATACGGCCGTTTGAATGGATTTTAGCCAGGATTAAGGAAATTAAGAACGTTTTTCCAGTTCCATCTGGAGCGTCCAAAAAGTACAATCCACCGGATTGGTTGGCCACAGCTTGTATGATGGTATCTTTTGCTCTTGAAGGAGTATCAGTGTATTTTCTTGGACGAACAGCTGTAAGTCATTTCTGGTGTATGATTGCTCTCTGAGCAGTTCTCTCTCGAATGTTGCACTGATTGACCTATTCGGTGCTGTTACTCCCAATCGTGCCAACTACTTGCCACACATTGCAAGACAAAGATCCCAATGAAGCTTAGCACTTCATTGTATATTTCTTCTGTGAATTCCAAGCCATGATTATGTGTTTCTTGACGCATTCTGTGCAGAATATCTTCGGCCATGTAGTCTTTGTATTTCTTCCACAATTTTAGTGGTTGTGACGGGAAACATGTAGATAAAATAATTACGAACAGCGTACGTATTTAAAATGGATTAGAGATAGCCGATGAACCTTCAATTGACTTTTTCCAGCAAATTAAGTGCCTCGTACGCACTCTGATACGTATTATATACTATTCCATCCACTTATCGCAAGTGTATAAATGATGTTGGACCGCGAACCGTAATCAGAAGCAAACATAAATAAAAGCATTCTGCGTGGTTCGGATGTATAGTGTATATTCTTCCTAAAGCATTAGATGAAAATATTCCAGGTTGTACAACTACTACTTTGCCTCTCTTACTTCTTTCGAAATTCTTTCGTGTTGCGTTCCAAGTGTAATAAGTCGGGATGTCTGCATACATCAAAGTTCTTGCAAAATCATCTGTCTGACATAATTGAAAAACGCTGTTATGTGTGCTCCCATATATGCAATAAACAAGAAATAAAGGTAATAATAAAATAATAAAATGTATTATTATTACATTAAACAACACCATCACTCACTCGGTCAGCGCGGCGAACTGCGCGAGACTGATGGCGGTGACAGGTACTTATAAGTAGTTTAGAAAGACGTTCAGTAAGCGCGCCACCATCGCCACACGTCTGAGTCTGTGTATTTATGCCAACCTCGCGAAACGCTTGGAATTTTCTGTTTCCGTGGAAACTTCGGAGTAAAAAGTATATATAAACACTCTTATATAGAAATGGAACGTTGTCTAAAAATTTCAAGTCAATCCATCCACTACTTTTTGAGTTTTGCGGACAGAAACATACGGATGATGAATTTTTATATATAGATAATAAATATATGTATTAAAAGTATATATAAATTTATATATAATTTAAGGAAATAGGGTGTGTCGAGGGAAAACCGTGTCTTATTGTATATGCTATTTGGAAAATTCTAGGAGATTGTTATAACTAAGGGATAGGTTATTGATATCGGTTCTAAAATTGACTGCTGATTTATTGCTTTAATAACTATCATTTGCAATATGTTTCTTTTATTATTATTGTTAATGGAAAGAATTGTAGTGTTTTCCATATCAAATTCATGTTTGTGTTGTGTGAAGTGTTTGGTTAGTGTTGTAGACTCAACCCTAATTCCTTAACACTTGGTGATGATGTATCACAAATTAAACTACAATTTTTTAAGAAATTCAAAAAGGAAATTTTTTGTAAGTCACTTCTTTTTGGCAGATTCTCATATTTTACAGTCTTCTATACCACATGTTTTTTAAATTTTTGACATGTAGTTCAGATAATTCTGATTTTTTTCTCCAATAATAGCAATAGTTTAAATAAATTTCAATTTGTTATTTAAAATATTTTATGATTTATTTAGTTATTTTTTTTATATATTTAGTTAATTTATTTATTTTTATTTTTTAAATATTTTTCTATATTCTTTGCTTTATAAACATTGTACAGATCTTGGAGAAGGCAAAAAATTTGCCGAAATGTGAAAAATTGAAAAAGGAGTTGTTTTTTTTATGACTGAACCTCAAATTCCATATTATAACATCAAATACAGCGGTGGTACGAACGTCAAAACAACACAAAACGATGTTATGTGAATGCGAGAATTTAGATAGTTATTAGGACTTTTTTTGATGGAAGCACAGTATTCCAGCTCTTTTCCCTTCCAGAATCCTTCGAGAACAACAATTTTCTCGGATAAAGATATAAATAAAAGTGATATGTCTCTGCAATAATTATAGTTAAATGAAACTTGATGTTGTCTTTATGGAGAAAATTGTAGAAAACTGAAAAAAAAAAAGTTCAGTAAAGTCATACTTCTTGTCAACTGATTTGTTTTTTTCTTATTATACTCGAATTGCTCGTTAAAAAAATAAAGCATAACCTCACCTCTTCCCAAAAAAAAACAACTTCTTAAATGAAATGCACAGTTTAAAGAAAGTCGCGAGGTCTCTGAATTTTTTTCACAATTTAGTATTGTGATACTCCCGTGAGGAATTTTTGACAGAAAACTTCTTGTCGGATATATTGTGTGATCTAAACGAAGTATCAAGTTTGAACTTCCTGCGATTTTTATTTTTTTTTTGAGCTAGGCGCTGAGTATAGTCATGCCTTGAGCATACATGCATGCATACATACGTGCGTTCACAACTCGGCGAATTTCTAAACACAACTTTATCTCAAAATAGACCGCAGCTCCCAGACCTACCATCCATTCGAGTCATAGATTACTATTTTTATACCAGCTCTCTGAATGTGGCTTCGTTTTGTACATCCAACATTGCTTCCATTATAGATATATACTCGTAAATACTGTTTGTACAGTATTTGGAGAGAGAGATTTAACGTTTTATCTCCTCCAGAATCCTAAAATCACACTGAGTTTGCTCTGTGCAAATCTATGTTGTCACACTGTCTGAAAAACGCATCCTGAAGATGGGCGAACGCCCGAAACCGGTCGATGACCACAAAATGAAGAAGGTGTTATAAATTTGATCAATTTATTTTAGCAAAATTCTATATTTTTATTAGTTATACAATTCAAATACAACGGCAATAAGCCGAACAGAAATTTCAATGAGTTTTATTGAACACATAAAACCACAAAGTTTCTTATTTTGCAAGCAAACCTTACACACAGTAAACATACAACACTTACACCTCCATCTTGCCACTGCCATCTACTCCTACATATATAAATTAAAATCGCTTACACAGGCTACCACGGAAAATGTCTCTGATACTTTTCAGCTCTGCGGAACCAACCACTACAATACTCTAGGATATCACTGTGTATCAAGTGTATTTGCTCTGTGGAAGTTATTACACTATTTGACACAAAAAGCATCCTGATGATGGACGAATGTCTAAAACCGGTAGATGACCACAAATAGAAGCAGGCTATCACGGAAGATATCTCTGATGCTTTCCAGCTCTGCGTAACCAACCACAACAACATTTCAAAAAACTTTGTCCAAATCTCCAAGAGAAGGAGAATTATTTTGTATAAATTGCACACAAGTAAAGTTAGTTTTTTTTTCAAGCAAAATTATATTATTAAAGGGGACTATTTAAACACAGAAACTAATCGATTCAAGAAATACCATAACTCAATTAAGTCCAAGTAGTTATTATTGACTGAAAATGCACAGGCTATATTTAACACGCAAATCTTTATTATTCAAAATCTTTTAAGTAAGTAATCTCTATAGATAACGGTATTATAAAGCATTACTTTAAAACAATGTAAAGCTTCACTGTATTCTGCCATAGTTGTGATTACTCACACTGTCAAGGTCTTAGTATTAATTTACTGGGTAACACAGCAATTCCACCTCCAGATAATGGACCTCGCCTATCAGTTTGTTGATCATTTATTCTTATTATTCGTACCTTGTTTATATTATTTTTATATGAGACAACAAATTTTCCAATAAATGTCAAGAAAAATCTATTTAAACAATTATTACTCACAGATAAGATAAAATAAATAAATAAATAAATAAAAAAATTACACACATACAAAGTGTTATAAAGAATGTGCTCTGTAAGTTCTCACGAAACAGCAGTAAAGTTTAAAAACCAACGTGGGTTGTACAGCAGACGCCGACACAAATTTTATTTATGTAACATTTATTGTCACGAACTATGTTCTTCGGACCCGTTAAAGAGGCGCTCAACTTCACGAAGATAACCCTCTTCCACCTTCGGCCGTCGACAAGACGTAAATTGTAATCAACAATATTTTAGTATAGTTAGACATTTTTCAAGAAAGCAAGTTCAATAACGTAGTTCCATAAGTAAATGATACCTTTTGTGGATAATTCACGAAAAGGAATATTTCATTTTCTAAAACATTTAATTATCTAACTTTTATGGCCAGGTGGTTGGTTTTGTAAGCAATGAAGAAAAATTGCTAAAAAAAATTAACATTCACATAAACGCTTTTAATATTAATAGTTTAAAATGAATAGATAAATATTTATATAAATTTTTACTATCGCGTTAACTGCTATTCAAGATTGTATTAATAGATGCTCCTAGATTGAAGCAATGGCACAATGGGGGAAATTCACTTCGCAAAAAGTTTAGTCATCCACTTATTGTATCACGACAATATAAATTACTTAACTAAATATATAACAACAGCAAAATAATCTGAAACGGGAAATTCATCTGAAATCTAGATCTAGGTCATGAGATGATTTTTTTTTTTACTTCAATTATATTATTTGCAACTGCTAATTTACACACAACAAGCAAATGAGATGATAAAAGATAATATAACAAATAATAAAATAAAATAAAAATAAATAAAAACAAAACATCTGGAAAAAAAGAGATAATAATACTAATAAACATGACGTGACTGAATTGAATGTGGGCCATCATAAGTCGGTTAGTACCTATAGACACCGATGAAGTGAATTTGAAGGATGCCCTTTTTTATCAAGCTATCAGGTGATCGCGAGGCACCGGTGCTTCAGTCTTCGGGAAGGATTAGCAGGAAGTGTTGGCTGTGACAAATTGCGGATCAATGGGTTGTTGTGTTGGGAAAGTTTGGAATGGTGTTAATATATCGGGACTTAGCGAGTTGTAGGATAAATGGGAGTTTTAGGCCATTGTGGATAGTGTGGTTTCTCACGTAAAAAGAAGCATCGACTATTGTGGGGAGGATTTTTGATTGGAGGGATTGGATACATATGAAGATTGAAGCGCTTTGCTGATTGGAATCCGTATGTTCAGATAGGAGCGAGCAGGGCTGTGTATTTTTTTGCTTGAGAGAATTAGTTTTGATCGTCTGTCGAGAAGTCTTTTGATCATTCGGTATCGGAAGTTAAGCTCTTGTCGCTTAAGTCGAGCATGTGGGGTTCCAAGTAAGGCGTTTATGAAGGTACAGACCGAGATATCGCACTTTGTCTGCCCAAGGAATAGGAATACGGTCCAGATATATTGGAGGAAGTATTTTGCGATTTAGAGTGAATGGTACTTTCATATCAAAAAATTCAAAATGTTTATCATCAATAAAATAAATGGACACTGGAAATACAAAAAAAAAAAAGGAAATAAGGAAAATTTTGGAAAATTGTCTTACATATTCAAGTGTTATGGATAATAGAGAACAATCATTATGATTACATAATTTTCACACAAACCAATGAATCGAGATTGATAATTTTAAGAAGCATGTGATGGCAAGAAGGCTATGGCGCATTACCTCAAGTCCAGCATGCACCAGCAGAAAATTTGCATGTTTTGACTAGTTTACAATACGATACCATGAAAACTAATTTGAATTGATTGTGATTATATACAGTATAAGAGCAATATGATTGAAAATTTTGTATTAATCGTTGGATAAAAAAAAATTCAGTTATGAAACACTCGCAACTTCCTCTTACTGCAAATTACGTAGTTATAAATTTGACTAATTCTATTCAAACATAATATAATACTGACTAGATTTTTAGTTGCCTTCGATGTACATGAATAGTCGATTTATTTCGGGAAATGCTTCAGAGCACAGTGATATATCTCTGTAATGTATAGTAAGTTGGTATAACAAGCTTAATAAAATCCATAAGTGTTTTTATGGAGGAAATCTTTCGGTAAAGTCGCATATTTGGTTAGCGATGTTCTTCAGTCTTTGAATTTTGGCAATATATTTAAATTTGATTAATATTATCTGGATGATCGAATCGTATAGTAAATTAAAAAACAGCACTTTAGAGGTTGCATAATCCCGCCCAATCCTCAAAGCCCACTTAAATGAAGTTTCCCAGAGAAATTGTTACTGGTAAAAGTTGTAGCTCTTTGTATAAGAAATATAATATGTGTAAAGAAAATCTTTGGGGAACCGATTTCTTAAAGAAAAAATCGCCCAAATCTTAAAAACCCAGTCAATAAAGCAGTATTTTCCGGTTAACCGATTTTGACCAAAACATTATTGTCAGATCTTCTAGTGGAATTGAAACGATATAACAAGTTTGATATTTGTCAGATTTTCCGTTTTTGAGTTATGCTGACTTCACCACACACACACACACACATACAGGCACGCACGCACCACAGACAGACCGATTACAAAAAAAAACACTTTTTCGTACTCAGTGGACCTCCAAACGTATATTTCCGGGGAAAACTCAATATCGATATAATGGAGTTGATGAGGAGAGAAATTGGGCATGATTAATTAAACAAGATATGAAGACATTGTTATAATATAGCTATAAGTTACACAAACTGCACT
>JAAEAF010010562.1:0-25921 GCA_011037195.1 Triatoma infestans
AGATGTATTAGACTTTGTTAGGGATATCTTAGAAGCATTCCAATAGACGTTACACTAAATGAATCAGGTGAAATGCCATGAATTTAAGAAGTATACTTTCTGGAAAATATTTGATCAAATTAACTAGCATAAAGAGTGCAATAGTAAATCAAATAACTAATTTAAATTTAAGAGAATTAACTACCTCATACTGGAAGAAAAAGAAATGTTTGTTGTGGTGGTTGGTTCCGCAGAGCTGGAAAGTATCAGAGACATTTTCCGTGGTAGCTTGCTTCATTTTGTGGTCATCGACCGGTTTCGGGCATTCGCCCATCTTCAGGATGCGTTTTTCAGACAGTGTGACAACACAGACTTGCACAGAACAAACTCCGTTTACACATGACTCAGTGTGTAAACGGAGTCAGTGTGTAATTAAATTGCAGATCGTAGAAAAAACGGGAAGCAACAGTTCGTAGCGCACCTAGGTAGCAAAATTTTCTTTTTTTCATTTTATATATCTGTATATGAGTATTAAAATATCTTTAATCATTAAACAAGTTAGTGAATTATTTAATAAATGATTATGTTATTTAACAATCTCAATATACATTAATTTTCAATGTCGCTCCGCGCCCAGACAGTTTGCATAGGGTCCCAGGAGTTCCTAGAACCGACTGTGAGGAAGGCATCACCTAAAAGTGTTGCTTTGCTATAGGTATAGGTTCCGTCTCCACCTGTATAATGTAGAAGTCACTTCATATGTATTAAACTTTGAAGACTCAAAACATGTATTTCCGGTGAAAACCCAATTGCGAACATTTTGACAAGATTGCAATAAATACTTGCTCTTACTCCAATAAGAGACAGTAATAATTTGCAATTTATTTATTATTATTATTATTATTGTTAATTTATTATTCTGTAATTATTATTAGTTAAAGAATTTCTATAAAAGTTGTTTTAATCTTGGTCAAGATGGTACCCAGTTTTAGTCGACAAAAGATCCTGTTCACGTCACCAAGTTTGATCATATATCACATAGAATAGGCTGCTACTCCGGCGGCGCAACACCTCCCCACTAAGGCAAACTCTTACCAACAACTTCTTTGCTACACAGACGCACACAAACACAGAAATCAAGTTAGCTGTTGTATTTTAGTATTAGTGATAGTGAGCAGCGGGAAGAGGGATATTCTTTAAAAACTTTCTATAGCGGGAGTGTTGTTGCAAAGTCTTGGGGAGAAGTAAAAGGCTACGTTGTTAGTTACTGCCGACCTCCGTAAAACGGCTCTCTACTTTGAAAGAAGGTTTTGCTTTGCTTGGAAGAAAACGTTAAATTGGGATGGGTATATTTAATGTGTATGAATACTGTGTAACAATGGTGACTCTAATGTCTCTGTATTTTTTTTTGTTCTTGGTACAGCATATAATTTCTAGACAGCCATTAGTGCCTTTACTTCCTACTTTGGCAAAGTGTGTAGTAGGAAGCCAAGTCTTCTACTATTCTTTGAAGGTCTTCTGCTGAGCAATGTAAAACTGCAGAAAAGACAATAAAACAGCTTGTCTTAGCATTCGTCTAGGGAAGTACAACTTAGAGTCTGAGAAAAATAATTTACTCTACCAAGTTTTAACGATTAATTTGAAGTAAATTGTAAAATGATTGGCCGAATTGACACCGACCATAAAAGTCCAATATTTTCTTTCCTTCCTTTCCCTTATATTAAATCCTTCCTCTCTGGAGTAAAGATTAAAATGTCAAATATCATGGACAAATTTACATTTACGATAATAGTATTAATGGGTGATCCGAAAGCGCGGGACCTAAGCCAATATGGGTCTTATCTCCCCACATTTAAAAAAAAAAAGAAGAACAATAGTCCACTCTTAGTATTCTACATCAAGTCTGACTGCAATCTCTTAAAATATCCCTAATCTCCAACTCTGTGAAGGATTTCCTTGACAGAGTTCAAACCTATGGAATCGGGGACACAGACCTAATTAGTGGTAACTGTTTCCTTCGTCACAATTCTGACAGAAAAGTCAAGGAGTCAAGGAATCTGCCCTTTCCGGGTACCGAGCATAGCACTCCAAAGCTGCACTTAGCAAGGTTATCAAGTATTCTGCTACAGTCAGTCATTAATTTAAAGCTCCAGCACGGCTTTTTGCCTTTAGTGCAGCTTGGCAACCGTTGGTGCAGAAAGAGGTCACGACTTCTCCCTGCCACTCTTCTACCATACAACAGCATTTAATGATACCAATGATCTCAGCAGAAAAACAGTGCTCATACGCTCTTAACATTTGTTCAGCCTCTGCAGCCAAGCCTGCTCCAACAGACCAGTTTCTTTCTGTCTGGAGCATCAGAGTAACAGGAAATAATGTCATTTGTTTTGAGGCTGTTCTCCCCCATACTGCAAGAGCTTTAGCACTACAAAATACTCTAATCGCTGAGGAACATACAAGTTATAACCATTTTGTGAAATAGTTGGACCAATGAATTTAAAAAAAAAAATCCATTTTTGAGTTTTTGAACTATACTGTTGATATACATACACACATATATAAACGAACAAACACACACACACACACACACACACACAAACACACACATACAGAGAGAGAGAGAGAGAGAAAAAGAAAGGACATTCGCAAAAAACATTTTTTTCTTATTCAGGGGACCTCAAAACAATATTTCCGGTGAAAACTTAATATCGAAAATCTGGCATGATCGCAATACTTCCTGTTACAGCAAGCACTGAGGAAGTTGTCTTTCTATTTGTTTTTTTTTTCTCTTGCTCGCTAAGACTGAATTTGACTTACCTAATAATCGATTGCTGTTGCCATGGTAACTACCCATTATTTTATTACGTAATAAAAAAGAATTCTGTCGACAATTACATAACGCATATTGTAATAGTTTTCTCTATCACCCTCTCTTTATTATTTAACCTTTATTATTTATATAAAGTTCAAATATAAAAGGTTATGTATTTATTTATTATATTTTTTAAGAATTTGTTTTTATATATAAAACAATTTCCACCTACCTTAAATTTATATTAAACATTGAAAATAATGTACATGGCGTGTAAATATATTATATAAACTGGAATAGAATGTATACAGTGATTATTAATAATATCAAAATAACAATGGCCCAATGCATGTTAGATTTTACTATTATATATTATATCAAACAGATAATACAAGATTGTGGCATCTCACTTGAGCTAGCCCCCAACATAATAAATGCTTATATTTATAAAATATTGATTCACTTTTCTACTATTTTAGGTATAAAAAGAAAGCAGTGTGTAAGACGCTGCCATAGTTATTTCCTTGAAAACGCCAATCGCAGTGGAGGCCCCTGAAGTTGGCAAGTGGGGTGTTGCATGAGTAAAACGGAACTTGTCTAAATTGAACTCAATTTAATTGAAAATAAATTCGCTTGGATATTATCTGATAATATTTCTGTTATACAAAAAACATGATTTTTCTAATAACTAATATATAAAAAAAATTAAATTATTTGAATATAAAATCCATTCACAAGATTTACATTCACAAGGTTTTAGCTTCACAAGATTTTTGAATAATTTTTTCATTAAAATTATTTATTTGAGAAATCCTGTAGTAACTGCTATTTGCTGAATTATAATATTAGGAATGGAACGACCTTTGATGTTTATTTCAATTTTTTTGGCTAATATCAATTGAGAAAATTTAATTTTTTTTTAAAGTATTCAACACTAACACCCATCTTGATAAACCTATAAAATAATATTTATTTTATTGTATGTTTTTATTCTATAAACAATAATATTATTGAATAAAAAATTTTTGTTTTTGCGTTAACCTTTAACGAACACAATAAAAATATTATTTTGTTTAATATATCCTATAAATCGCACACAATTTGAATCAACGCTTCCCGGCGAGCAGCTGCTATGTGGGTCACTTATTAAGGCAAACGAAGCTTATCAGAAATAACCGAATATGACCATTTTTCCATTTTTCACTCTGCGAACTGGGTAGCGCCAACATCAAGCAACGCTAGAGGAAATAATTCTTCTTTAAAAACGGATTTATTAATGGTATTTAAATAATAATTATGCAAGCATTGTTATGTTATTATTATTTTGTAGTTACTTTCTGGAGGTGGTGCACCAGCCGCCACTGGTCAATAGTGTATGGTTTATTGGATTTAAACAAAATGTTTGTTTAACTCATTTGCAACTTACATGTATGATGAATACAGGGGCTAGTGGTATGACAAGTAGGATATATATGGCTTTGAAATTATTTGAATATCTCTGGCAAAAAATGCCAAATTATACAAGTTTTCACTTGTGTGATTGGTTTGTCCAAATCATTCACCAGTTCAAGTTTAAGAATTTCTGAAGGTTTACGCACATACACTTCCAAATGTTGGTCACTAGTGTTGAAATCGCCCAACAAGCGAGCGGTATGTCACTGTTATATTCTAGTTCGAATGTCTATGCGTGTTCACTGTATTGTATCAAATGGCTTATTTCTGATAAGCTTGATTTAAGAGAGTACTGGGTGAATATAGATGTTTGCAACATGGGAAAAATGCAAGAGAAATCTGCCATGATGATAGTATATGGTTCTCGTGACCAAGTTTCAGTGAGAACGATAATGTCCGCATTCGGTAATAACTCGTCCGTCTCCAGATCTTTACATGCGCTTGCAGACTCTGTACGCTTAGATAACTGTGATGAATGTCGTCATTGGTATAGAGACTCTCTCGGGAGGTCGTGCTGCTATTTGAAAAATTCTTTGACCGCTTGTGTTACAGCATGGAGCCGATGACTCCCGGAAGCCCTCGTATTTGTCTCTTATTTCTTTGACTGACGCCGACCCAAAGGCGTGATAGATTGTAATCAAATAAAATCCCCACCACTATTTTTGTGGTCAGCCCAACTAAACATTATAACGTTGCAATTTTAATAAAAATTTCTTTTGATTAAATTTTATTAATTAGAGTAAGAGAAAATCGCGTGAGTGTTTCACACCAGATTCTTTCCATACTTAGGGGACCTCGAAATATATATTTCGGCTAAAATCTCAATTTTTTGAAAATTTGACACGATTGCAATACTCCCTCTTACTAGCAGTAAGAGAAACTAATACGAAATTTAAATTTTGTACTTTGATAAATTGTTCAATGAATGAATCCTGCATATAGATGAATGAGTTTATTCTTGAATTCAATATTATTTAGAAAGAGATTCTCTTGAATCTGCGTGAAATATAGAAGGCAGTTGAAGTGGATATACATTTGGTGTGAATGATTTTGGGCAAAGTACAATACGAGCATGATGTCCAGTCTTGTGAAATATCACCTTACATTCCAAGATTGATGTGCTCAGCCTTCTATGTAGACTGTATGGGTGGGCGAGTGAGTGGGGGTGGGGGATGGGGTGAGTAGTGCACACAGCCGGGTCCTTACACTGGCCTGGACCCACCTACACAATACAATGGTTTTGGCCTGCATTCAATCCGACAGAGGGCGTGTTACTATCGCTCTTACACGTGTTTGGACCCCTCCCTTCACTATTGTCCCTAACCCAACGGGCGGAGCACCGTCGCTTTCGTTATAACAACAAGGAGGAAGTAAAACTAGTGATGTAACAAGGACTGTACCTCTGGACAAGAAGAAGAAGAAGAAGGATCTTCTATTCTTCCCAGTTCCAATCTGTTACTAGTACTCATATCACTTTTCCTTACTGTGGTCCATATAGACCCATACAGCTCCTTGCAATAATGCGAGGTTCTAGAAGTTTTTCTCACTTGAATGGACCTTCACAGAGTTTTTTACCTTACGTTCTTTCATAATGGAGCAGGGAATAAACACTTGTCTTTGGGACCCTGAGTATCTAAAACACACCAGTAATTAATTGTACATTTTGCAAACTCGGAGAATGAGGAGGTAGAATATATTTTCGGCCAAATTAGGCGCCCCTTTCTCTTCCTCTCGATAATTTGTTCCGAAGCCTGTGTTTTGCATCCTTCACAGCATTCTTCCCTATGGATGAGATTACTGAGCTGTCGGCAGTCTAGGATGCTACATTCGACTCCCGGAGCAGGGCCAGTTGCTATCTTGACTGTGTGTGTGTGTGTGTGTGTGTGTGTGTGTGTGGGTAGACAGCAAAGTCAAAAACGGAATATCGTAGATAGATCAAAAACTTGATATTTCGTTTAAGTTCCGTCAGGAGATTTGTCAATAAGGTTTTAGTCAACTGGATGTAACACTCTTGGAGTTTTCAGTTTTTTGAGACTTTATCGAAAACGGCTCCAAAGATTTTTTTTAAACATGTTATATCATTACATATATAAATAAAGAGCTACAACTTTTATTTGAAACATTTCTTTGGGAAAATTCATTCCTAAGCCAATCAGGAGGGGTGGGTCTTGACAGTCACTTTTCTCTAAAGTGCTGTTCTAATGTACTGTACAATTCTATCATCCATATGATATTAATCAGAATTAAATATGTTGCTAAAATTCTGTGTTTGAAGAAAATCGGTTGACTGGAAATGCGACTTTACTGGACAGTTTTTCCCGGTTTTTTGCGATGTTCTCAAAAAAAAAAAAAAAATCACTGAAGGATTTCTTTAAACTAAACATCTAGTAAGCTCAGTGGAAGCGCGGAAGTCCCCGGGTTCGAATCCAGCATGCTGCCTTTAGATTTTCTCTTCCTAGGAGCCTCTAAGCTCATTGTCCGCTGATGGACAGTATTGTCTGTAGCTAGAGAACACTGCTCGGAGGCCGGCAGTGCACTGAGAAGGCTCCGGGGGCACCCGGATCAATAGATCTTTAGGTTAAGTGCAATTATCCCCTATAACAATCTCTCAAACACTAAATAGCAATGATTTTTTTACATTTAAGTTGAAGTATTAATCACAAGAGTGCAGCGTGTGTCATTTATTTATAAACTCCTCGCTTTGGTTATAACCTCAAATTCGTTGCTAATTGGGATTTGTTTTGCAATACGTTCTTATTTTCGCCTATTGCCGCTAGATGTCGCGCTAATTAGAGTTGAATAATATTACATTACATCACTTGCAAGAAAGCTAATGGCTGTTTTTATTTATTTCTGTCATTTATGATTAAAAGTAATAACTTCACTCTCTACTTTTAATTTAATAATTGTCACATTATTATTTTTAGTGAGGGTGTGGTGAGCCCGCAACGGATCCTATCGCCATTAGTTCTGCTTTTGCTCCCTAGGTTCGCCACTAACTGTAGCTGAGTCAACAAAGTCTTTGCCCTTACAGAAATCGAACTCTCAAAAATTTTCATAAAAAAGTGCGCTAGCCATTAGACTCGTATGTATGAGATTATGATACTGATTAAGACACTAAGTTCTCTGCTGCCTGAATATGAATACAAAACTTGAACATCAAATTGAACTTACACTTTCAAATGTAATCCACCTCTTGACCTATTCCACTTTGCTTCCAGTGATCGGGTGCCTTCAGAATAGAAGGAAACATCTTGATTGTCCTGGAACCCTGTAACCGCTTCTTTGACTCCATTTTCAATTTCTGCCCATGCAGAAATTTCTTCAAGTTTCAAAAAAGAAACTCAGGAATTTCTCACTTAGAAACGAAACTAATTCAAAGTCAAATCTAGACTGTTGGGTGTCTGAATCACGGACGAAGTTCCAAATCCCTCACTTTCTTTAAAGATCCATACGGAGCTGTACTTGCATCCAGTCCATTCCACAGCTTACTACAGACTAATCTGTAAACAATGTGTGTGTATTGCAAGTCAAGACATATTTCAACCGGCATAGACATGCTCAGCTCTCTAGCAATGACAAATGACAGAATATACAAGGAGTAGGTAACTTACTGAACGCCCCTCGTATAATAAATATTCTTTTTCGATCTTTTGGTCCAAATAGAAATTTCTTGAAACCTGCCATTATTAATGCTTCTAATATATATTAATATTACATAAGTGGTAGAACCCTATATTGTATTGGTACTATATTGGAAGTTTGACATGACTGTGCCCCTCTATATTAGAAGTTTAAACATTACTGCGCCCCCAGACCCCCCCTAATAATCAATTTTCTCAGGAAAATTTTTAAATAAAAGTGATAGGGATTCATTTGTATATGAATCATTTGGATTCATTGGTATATTCATTTGTAGTATGTCGAAGTTTAAAAAAAATCGTTGGAACTGTTTTCAAGAAAAACGCGGAAAACTAAAAAATAAAATCAGTAAAATCGCATTTCCGGTTGTTAGATTTTGCCCGAAACATTCGTGTCACAAGCGGTGGAAGTACCTAAACGAAATAACAAGTTTGAACTTCCTGAGTTTTGGGGACATTTTGTTCACATCATTTCGTATTCAGCGGAACCACAAAACCTGTATTTCCGGTGAAAATACAATTTAAAAAATTTAACACGATCGCAATATGTCTTTTACCGGGAAATTATAGAAAAATTTGCTATCTAAAATTAGAGTAAAAACAGCGTGTCACATTAGCACTAAGCTTGGAACACAAGTGAGCTTTAAAGAATTATGCAAAAAATAGGGAATGGCGTTAATATTAATGTATCTCAGAAAACTGATGCAAATAAACACAGAAAGAAATGCTTTATAATAAGAGTTGAATTATCATTTGGTTGAAATAAAGAAAATGAAATAGTTGGGTGAAATGTAAGTTGGGGGGGGGGAAACAACCAGAGAAAAACTTCCCCACGGCTGGCAGCAGTCATCAATCATCTCTATACTTTTCCTTATAGTAATGGCGGCAGGAAAACTGGTCGTGGCTTGGGGGAAAATAGAGGAAATACTAACAACTCTTAGAGTAGTTACTATCAAGTTTATATAGAAATAGCTCAACTGACGATGCAAACACAATTATTTCTTATAATTAATATTAATTACTCTTCCCTCCAAAAACAAAAAAAAGAAGTTAAACAATAATCAGGGGGGGGCTGGACCTATTCATCCCCCACCACCATTAATCGTTATAGATTTTTCATTACGTCATAGGCAATTAATAACGATTAGTGTTTTTTTTGTTTTTTTTTAAGTTTTACGCTTCCACAATAATTTTTATTGATAATTGTAGACACACTTGTACCTGGCTCTGTTACTGCTGCAAGGGGAAATGTTGTTTCCATATCAGATTTTCGAAATTGTCTTTTCTAAGAAAATATAAAGTGAGACAAAATATCAGTTATGACAAACACACAGTTTTTCTCGTTTTTTCGAAAACGATATCCCATGATTTTTCTACGAACTTAGTACGCCAAATATTCATATAATATTTATGTTTAATATTTTTCTGGAACAAATTCATTTTAGGGAGCCTAGAGGCGCTGCAACATTAGAGGGTCTAGAGCCGTTGCAACATTAGGGGGCTACGGGCGCTGCAATATTAGGGGGTGCTAGGATCGCTGCAAAATTAAGCTCGTATATAAATTGTCATTTTCAGCACGATCTCTTTCAATATATTTCTCTTGGTTTCGGTCCGATTCAATCTTGCGGAAATATGGTTATATTGGCGAGTGATTATAACTGTTTCGCGATTTTCTTGAATACAATTTCTTTTATTGTGAAGTTTCATAATATACCATCTATACCATACAGTACGTCTTTTGTTATTGAAATACCTATTTCCAGGGACATTGATTTTTATAAGTTTCTGGTGGAAGTAGAACTTCGTTAAACTTTACTTTAAAATATCATTTCAGGTTTTCCAATTTTTTTAAGGGGTTTTCCGGGGAGGATCTGTGGGGTCTATGCGTCGCTCTCCGGTGGTGTATAATGTAGTAAATTTCAAGATGAACATATGCTTAACAAAACATGTAATGTTAAGGTTTAGTGAACATTCCGAGTTTTAAATGCAGTAAGAGAAAACGTGTGTGCGTGTTAACATCAGATTTTCCGTTTTCCGATCTCCATAAAAAATTAACGTAAGTTCTGTTAATATTAGAATGATAAAATTCTCGTTTTAAAACTTTACCCTTGCGTGTTTAACAAAATTAATAATTGAATATTAAAAAAAAATAAACATTAAAATTTAATTATAATTTAATAGGGATATTTTGAATGGCAGGTTGGACAACTTGGCTAAATATTATTGCAACACTGTTTTATATACCTTCCACTCGTTTGTAAATGTATTCGGCCCTAACACCTAATTAAACAGCTGTTTAACATTAAATATGTGGTGTGAATAATTTTACACACGCAATCTGTGCATGTATTTATGTTGTAGAACAACAGCTGTGATAGCCTCAAAGTGGAACAATTAAACAACCCAATCAAGAGGTCAGCTTTTTGGGAGGTGCCCACGCCTTGTTTTATCCGTTCAACCGTGTACACCATGTTCAACGATCATAGCTTATGTTGATTGTGTGCGTGTGTTGTTTGAATTACACCGTACTTGCCCCTACCTGGTGGTAATTTATCGACAGGTAACCTACAGACTGGCTTGATAGGTTTGGTGGTTGGTTCTTGTTTACTATAATAAACTATTCATTGGTAAAATGATTTTGCAAAATCAGCTGTTTGTTCTATATTTTGTATGTTCAATATATTTTAGACACTTTATTATTCGTTTTCTAATCGGATAATTTTTTTGTTTTGTATCATTATTAATTTGAATTAATGTTAATTCGAAATAGGACTTTTAATTTTCAATCTGTTAAAAAGTATTAAATGTTATGATAGTGTAATTATGGATGGTATTCCATAAATACGCCGCACTATTTCTTATATAATGAAACTAATATAAAGCCACTATATTTATATACATATAAATTGCATGATATTTACATATCAAAAGTTATTTCGATATGTACATGCAAATGCCCCAATCTTGCCTCCCAAAAATTTTAGCCTTCGGAAATCATTAAGCTAAAGTTATTTTGGTTCAAAGAACATTTAAATTTATGCAACAAACATGGAATTATGGTACCAAATTATGGAGAGCAAATAGAATGTTTAGAAAAATTATTGGATAAGATTTACTTAGAATTTAACCAAAAAGTGCATAACAGCACTTTCACAATTTATATAATTTCACAAATTATATAAAGAATTAAATGGTGATTTGGGGGTGAGGCGTTACATTAACAATAGTAATTCCTTAGATCTTATAAATGTCATTATGAAATTGAGAGGTGAATTATTTAGTCTTAACTATAGTGTTGGCAGGTCTGAGACTGGCTATTAATATGCCTTGTGCAATACGGGGAATATTGAAAATGTGGTACATTTTGTTGGATTATGTCCCGTGTTGCAGGAATTTAGAATAAGATGGTTAGGTAAGAATTTTCCTGGCTAGGGAGGAGGTGGTTAATTACTTAAACGGGATGATGGCTGGCAGAACATATATAGATATACAATGGAGGCAGGGGCATACAGATTATTTCTTATATGAGAAGTTAGGTACTGAGAATTAAGGTATTATCAAACTTTGTGATTGCATTAATTCTTAAAACAGCTATCCTTTTTCATTTTTCTATTTGTAAAAAGAACTTATTAATGTATTTTATTCTACTCATTAAGATGTATGTGTTTTGGCTTTTAAGTTTGTTTTTCCATAAGCTCAATTTAGTATTAATTGGAAGGAAAAATTTAAATAATTAGCTAATATTTCCAATCATTTAAACGGACCATGGTCCATGCTCAAGTTGTGTTTTCTTTTGTAAAGAAAAGAAAATGTACATTTATTTTAATAAATCACTATTATTATTATTACTATCATTATTATTATTGTGGATGGTATTCACTCTGTGATTGTCGTGTTTAGATTAGATTCAATGGGGGTTGGCTAGCAATCGACCTCTATGGGTTACATCAACAATAATTTATAGTACCCCCTCCAGTTCTGTCTGTTTAATTAGACTTAGGAGTCTGGAGAGAGAAAGAGAGAGAGATTACTGGATGAAGGCTTGAAGGGTGTTAGCTTCTTATCCCCCTACCACCCCAAAGAAATGAAATCTCAACCGTACAAGTTCCTAAAATTGACACAGTACGTCAATTTAATCCTCTTCCTTGTGACAAAAAGTGCACAGGCTATCCGGTGTCAGGCCCATGCTGTGAATTGCTTCTTAAGTCTACAGGGGCCAATTGAGAAGGCCTACAATCATCCGTATGTCGAAGCAATTCTGTAGTAAGCCTGGGCATATGGCTATTAATAAAATTTGTCGCCTGCCTCTGGTTGGAATTTTCAACCATCTTTATTGTGATCTAATGTGCACCCAAGCTCTGATGGCTACCCTCATGAGGCACATTGCGACGCAAGGGAGAGGGTTCAACTCCATGCCTTGTTGCCCTTATACCCTGAATGCCCTGGTCCCAAGCTAGAAGAAAGCCTCATATTTATCGCTAATAACTTCCATGAGGATGTCCGAGCCAGTACCATTTAGAAAAAAAAGCATTTCGCTAAATAACCATGAGGTCTGACACAAAAGTTTCCGACAAAATGCATCACAGAAACATTGATTTCAAGAAGTTTCTTGAGACACTGGCCATTGCCCTTGCAATGGCATCTATACTATGGTAGAGTTTCCTGGATAAATAGATTTTAGGGATTTCTGGTCTAGGGAGACCTATCATTTAGGTTTAAATTTAAACTACCACATCAAGGTTTCTTGATTGAGACAGGTACCGCTGACGTCTAAGTCACACACAGATATGTATGTATACCCCCCCCTTTTTTTTAGGCGATTTTTAAGGAAAAACGCAGGAAGCTCAAACTTGGTACTCCGTTGTTTAGGAATTATCACCGCATAATTACACAAAGATTTCGGGAAAAATCCATACATCGGAAGTGCGACTCTACTGAAGTCTCCCCTGCCTCCGTTTTTCGCGGTTTTCTTTAAACTTGGCATACTGTCTACACATCTATACCCCCACCTGTTACTTTTATTTGAAACATCTTCCCAAGAATTTTTTTTTGGTGAGGGAGGTTAGGCGGGAACTGGAAGTACCAGATCAGTACAATATGTATAAAGTCATGTCACTTGTGTCACGATATTGCTATAGCAATTTTGTCCAAACTTGGAATTTTTGATGTTAAATTTCAAATGTTTAGTGTTATTTGCGCTTTATTCTGGACTACATTGAAATGACCGTTCTTTTAACTGCCTGGTTCTTGACCCGACTGTATTACTAACAGTAAGTGAAAGTCGTGTGAGTGTTTCATTCCAGGTTCTGTTTACATTTTTTTGGTGTAGGAAAATATTGGAATTTTTATTTTTGGAAATTCCAAGAAAATGTTTACAACTGCTTTTACAGTAATAGGATTAAATTCCACGAAGGCTTATAATTTTTATAATAGCCCAAAACTGGAAGATGCTGGGAAATGTCTTCTATTGACTTCTTTTTTTGAATTCTCTTTACTTTATAGAATAGGAGAGATGGCAATAAAGTGTGTGAAATATCGAAGAATTGAAAGAGACAAACATTCCACAGTCAACAGCCACACTGCAAAGAAAAAGTATAAAGAACGATAGAAGAAAGTAAGCCTGGGCATTGACGACACTATATATAGTTGCTTTCAACTTTCTACTACTACGAACTAGAGGAAGTTGTTGTGCCAAAGAAAACGAGTAAGAAAGAAGAAGACGTAGCAGTAGAGTGTGAGCGGGCGAGAGAAAGAAAGAAACACTCAGGTTATACCTACGCACTAACAAAAACCGACCCAATCTATATCGATTTTCTTTATCGAACTAGAATAGAGTTTGACTTGCAATGAAGAAGTAGGAATGGTGGTGGGAGAGGGCGGATGCCATTGAGCAGAACGATCGGTGGCGTCCCGCCTGCTCAAGAAACAAGATTGTTGGTAAAATCAAATACGACAAGTAAAATGGAACACAAGGAAAGACAAAAGAAGAAGAAGATGAAGAAAAAAAGAATAGAAAAATAGTACGAGAATGGAAAATCTTTCTTTTTTTGCTTTCCCTCACAAGCTTTTCTTTACTTCCCTCCACTGTGCGTGTTCCTTCTGGTTTGAATTAATACCGGAGAATGTATACCAAAGAACAAAAAAAAATCTGAGAGGGAGACATTTTCCCAAGACTTTGTTCTGGATTTGGCATTATATAGGACAATGACAACAGAGTTTTCTTTATGACGTCTGCTTGTATTTTTTTTTTGTAAACTTTACGTCATTGACAATATTGTGTAAAAATATGGAATTACTTCTACATACTTTCTTTACTCCCAATTGCAGGAACTATTACGATCGTGTCAAATTTTCGAAGTTGAGTTTTCACCGGAAATATATGTTGAATTGTCTAGAAGAAAATCTGGTGTGAAACACTCACACGATTTTCTCTTACTTTCATTAATATAATTTAATTAGGAAATTTACTTTATTTTTTCTTCAACGTTACAATATTTAGATGTAGATTTTAATAATGTATATATGAGCTGCCGATGTGGACTTCTGTACGCCAAAACCAACAAAGCGCTTCAGTTAATTTAAATTCAAACTGACTGAAGACCCCTCCTCCCCACATTAACTCTCTAAAATAAATTTTTTGAGAAAATCGTTCAAACGTTTTGGAGAAAATTCTAAATACCTAAACTACCTATTATGTAAAATTGCTCTTTAGGTTAACCGATTTTCATCAAATTTGGTATTATGTTAATTGGCCAATTAATATTATGTAGGTGGTAAAAGCATATACTCGTATTATACTAAATGGTATTTTAGAGGAAAGCATAACGCTACTGTTCCCTCAGAACTACGAAAAAATAAGTTTTCCCGAGAAAATATTTCAAATGAAAGTGAGTGGTGTGTATGTAGGTAGTGCAGGAAGTGTAAAGAAAATCGTTGGAGCCGTTTTCAATAAAATTACGAAAAACTGAAAGAAAAAACATTCAGTAAAATTGCACTTCTTATTGATGGATTTTCTCCAAATCTGACACGATCGCAATACTTCCTCTTACCATAACTAAAAGAAAGTCGTGTGAATGCTTCACACCAGCTCTGTTTTACTCACATCTTTATCGTTATTTAGAATTTAAATAAAAGTTATTAAAAGATTTGACTATCTACGTAATTAAACGAAAAACATAACCGAAACAATAAGTTCTTAAGTAAATACTAAAGTGTTAAGATATGATAATATGAAGCGATAAGAATTCTTATGAGTTGCACGGTTTAAAGAAAAATTATAGGTCCCCACCTTACCAGAGATATTCCATTGTTACAAGTTGAATTAATTTATGTTTTGGTATTATAACACCAAACGAAAGTATTAGCGTGCTGTCAGAGAGGAAAACATAGTCGCCGGTTCTTCCTTTTTACTTTTTTATTTTTCCAAATGGCCTGAGCGAAATGACTAATTTCCTGAATAGCAGTTAAATGATCATTATACTGGCCGATTCCAGCAATCTCTGCGGCTGGAAGACATTTTCTAAACCTATCCTGAGATAACATTGTACTAAGAGTATGAATAATGCGCCCTCAATGTGAGAATTCAAAAGAAAATAACAATAAAACAGTGTGGGGATTGTTGGAATATAATGTGCCGGGGTAATAAAAACTTTTCCCTTGATTATTCTTCTCCCGGGTTTACTGACTAGGACATTATTATTTTGTCGTAGAATTTCCATTATTATAATAACTTGTACTTATCTCCTATCGGTCTTCTACCTCCCCAAGCGGCAGATAGTTGTAAGAAGTAGAGAATCCTGAGAAATAAAATATCCGTATTTGACGACCAAAACTAGATACCACCTATAATATTACTTTCTCTAAGTCACTATTTTACTTCAAAGTTGAACAGTAGCAGAAAATATTCTAATAAAAACTCGGACAGACTCATACGAAGCTTGACATAGAATAATTAATTCCATTTTAGTTGTGCGGGCAAATAGCAACATGATTCCTTTGAAGATTTGTACATTAGATTAGATTAGCAAAAAAGTAGCACGATCCCACCACGGCCTAGCGAATATCAGGTCTATATTGGATTCTTAGCGGTTATAATAACACGTCTTCTGGCTTCAAACTTTTAAGTAAACCCTAGCAAAGCTGAAAGCGGCTCCGTCATGATGCTCATGGTTTCGGGATTACTTACCCCCAACTGAAGAAATTTTATCCCCATCAGCCAGGCGCATTCACAATGATTGTGTTCGAGATTTTCCTCCTCGCTGCAAGTAGTAGCTGGTGTATATGGGCTTATTCAGCCTGCAATGCCATATTAGTAGTTCTACCTTATATCCTTCAGGCTATGGACGAGTAGATCTCTAGTTAACTTGGGCGGATGTTCGCCGCCTCTGCCCTGGTGTTCTCTCCCACAATTGCAGACGTCTGGCTCTCCATCCTGCCTTTGAATAAGGCTTCTGAACAAACCAGAAGAAGGGTTCAGGACCTACGAAAATATCCTCCGAATCCCCCTAGCCAGCGGCATTCGCCTTTTCGCTGCCTATATGTTTGTATTTAATTACTCTGATTATGGATGAGAATCCGAAACCAGTCAGAAACAAGGAAAATAAGCTTGCTACAACAGATAAAATCCAGATATTATGTATCAGCATTGCAACCTCATCCTCATCCATATTCACTAATCTTCTCTTTCTGGAGGGAAGGGATTAGCTCAGTGGTAGCGCGCTGGACTAGCTCCGCGGAGATCACTGGTTCGAATCCAGCCGTGCTACCCTTAGATTTTCTCTTCCTAGGAGCCTCTACAGCTCACTGTCCGGTAATAGACAGTGTTGTCTGTAACGAGAGAACACTGTCCGGAGGCCGGCAGTGCACTGAGAAGGCTCCGGGTGCAAATGACTACAGTTGTTGAGACGACTTAAATAAATAAATATATAATTCTCTTTCTGCACCGCCATACTGAGTTCTGTCGTTGGACTGGGTTCGATATGCTGTCGATTGGGAAAAACACGCAAACATATAGTCAATCTCAACGTTCTGAGACACTCCTCTCCTACCCTAAAGAGCTCCTAATACTGAATAAGCTATCATGTAATATAAGGAATGGAAAAAAATAAATAAATTGATTTTTTCATATTTTTTAAACCAAAAGGAACAGCAGAAAGGATAGAACAGCAGAGAGACAGTGTGCTGTGAAACATTCACACAGCTTTCTCTTCCTGCAGTTTACACACACTTAAGTGTAAATATTCACAGCCTAGTATGCCAGATTTAATGAAATTGACGATGTTTTTTAGAAGAAAATCGTAGAAAACTGAAAAACCATTCGCTAACAATGCACTTCCGGTTTACCGCTTTTCAGCAAACTCAGAATTTTGGCAACTTATTTATTTCTAATTAACATTGTATAGATAATAGAATTCTATAATCTACTAAGATAGCACTTTATAGAAAAACATAACCCTACCCCCCACCTAAAAGCCCTACCATTAAGACTTTATCCGGAGAAATATTTGCAAGTAAAAGTTGTAGCTCTTTGTCTTTGTAGTTGCGTTTTCAAAAAAATAGCAGGCAACTGAAAAAATCTGGTGTGAAACACTCACACAACTTTCTCCCACTCCAGTTCTCAAAATTATAATTGACAAATTTTATAGTTTATGTTCCAAGTTTAATGAAATTCGACGAAAACTGAAAAAAACTGTTCAGTAAAAGCGCACTTCCGGTTTACTAATTTTCTTGAAACTTGGAATTTTGGCTATCTTTTATTCTAATTATTTTGTTTGGATGATAGAATTATATAATCAACTATGATGAGCATTTTAGAGAAAAACATAACCCCACCCCTCCACCAAAAGTGCCCTTAAATGAATTTTTCCAGAGAAATGTTTTAAATAAAAGTTGTAGATCTTTGTATGTTTAGTTTATAGGCACTTTCAAGAAAATCGTCAGAGACATTTTTGAGAAAATCGCGAAAAGTGAAAAAAATCATTTAGTAAAGTGGTGAAGTAAACCCAGTTCCGGTCATCCGATTTTTTCAAACTCGGAATTTCAACAATATATTTAATTCTAATTAATATTATTTAGATAACAGAATTGTTTAATAAACTGAAATAGCACTTTAGATGAAAACCTAACCTCACCCCTTAAAGAATTTTCCCAGAGAAACATTTCAAATAAAAGTTGTAGCTCTTTGTATGTGTAGTTGGTACACCAAGTTTGAAGAGAATCGTCGGAGCTGTTTTTGAGAAAAACGCAAGAAAGTAAAAAAACAACAAGTAAAGTGCTTGAGGAATTTTGGCAGATGACCCACTGTCAGATGCCATGGTGATACCTAAGCAGAATATCAAGTTTCAACTTTATACGGTTTTTCGTTTTTGAGCTATGCTGTTCACACACACGCACACACCATTTGCTAAAAACCACTTTTTTATACTGAGGGGACCTCAAAACGGATATTTCCGGAGAAAACGCGATATCGAAAATTTGACACGATTGCAATATTTCCTCTTTCTAGGAGTAAGAGAAAGTAATTGTGAGGCCTCCACTGTTAACCCCACTTAAACTAATATGTTTGAAATTTCTGCGATTTTCCATTTTTTCGACTAACCAGACACACAGACACACATACAGACCAATTAAAAAAAAACACTATTTCGGGCCCAAGGGACCTCAAAATATGTATTATCAGTGAAAAACTCGATATCGAAGATCGGTCACGATTGCAGTTCTTTCTCTTAACAGCAGTAACAGAAAGTAAAAATTAATGATTCCAATTGGAAATGATTTCTGGAGGATTATGGTTGTTTACTTTTCTCTACGCTTTGAATTCAGTGTTTACGTTTCACTAGGGCTAAAGGAAATAGTGAACACAATTTCTTAATGGGTGGGGTTTTTGATAGAGGAAATAACAGTCCAAGTATTTATCTGAAGGTGCGGGGTGAAGATACTAGATGGAGAATCAACAGAAGATGACAATACTCCATCTTTCTTCTTAGAGTGGACATCAATTACTTTTAGAATGGTGCTCTCTACTAAGCAAAATGGGAGAGTTGAGTTTTGAGCAAATGTGTGTGTAAGTAACAGGAAACTGGAGAATGTGTCCAGTACCTTAACATTGTTGGGATAGTGACTACTATCTTGTAGGGTCCATTCATCTTCAGAGGAGACGGTTCCTTTCCAGTTCTGGACAGTCATAGTCCTTCTCTTTCTTCTCCAGCCTCACTCACTTGTCCTCTCTTGTTCTCTGCGTTCCTTACCGACCACTATGAGTACACCCCTTGCATTCTCTAGGTGCGTGCTTTTGGACAAATTACCACATACCCTTAGTCCTGCCAGCATGTCGTCAACATATGTTATATAACAATAATCCATTCTTTCATTCCATCCCCTCCGCATCAATGCAAGACGAATGTATATAGATATCAACGCACTCAATACTCCTCCAAATATGCTTACGCGCGTACGTATGGTGGGTCAGGATATTAAACTGTCTCCGGGTTACATCTTATAGTACACAATCCCTGCCACCTCTACTATCTCTGTATCCTGCTGCTGAATTGAAAGTAGTATAATCATGTACATCTAATGGGAGAATGTTCGCATCACTTAAATATATTTTTCTAGAATTTGTCCGTTTTTCTTTTGTTTTAAATTTATTAAAAGAAAAATCTGGTGTGAAATGTTCACACGACTTCCGCTTCATGCAATTCTCACAGTTTTATTTTGTTACGTAGAATTGGCATTTTTACTAAAAGTTTGTTGTCGTCAGTAGTGTAAGAAGGACTTCTTTAATAATTTGTCAATATCTAATATATGTTTATTATATGTAAAAATCTTGGATGTCGCACTTTCGGGTGAAGACTCCAGGGGAGGCCAGAAGGAGGGAGGGATACATTTATAATGTACTGGGGCTTGGTTTCTTTTTATGAAAGTTTGATTCTGGCATATTAAATTCGCTTTTTAATAATTGTACATGCATATTTTTGTGGGTTAAGTTTTTCTAAATGAGTTTAATAATTTAATTCTCAGTTCTTAATTTTATATATTACAGGAATGTAGATTTAGTTAATTGAATGAATTCTGACCAATATTGTGCCAGCAGTCGCGGTTATACAATAGGAGTGAGTGAATTTGTTTTGGTTTGTATTTATTTTTATTGTTTCGTTCAAATTAATGATCTTGTGGTGAAATTTAGATTTTTTGTTGAATGAATATAAGATTTAAATATTAAAGTTTAATGTGAAACTGGGATTAGAGACCCCATTATCATAGACAGTAATTTGGTAATCTTAGTATTAATAGTTATGATCTTTAAATTAAAAGAATTTGGCGGTAATTTAGTCTGTTCAGAGGAATCTGCCCTGTAATTGATATTCCACGATGAATTTTACTTTATCTGTGCTTGTATATCTCTGTCATTGAATGTCCTATTAGGGGATTTTCTTTAATCTTTAATGTGTAAAATGTCACGTCAGGGTGCAGCAATGATAAAGAAGAGGTGGATTACATTAAATTTATTTATGGATGGTGAATATGGAAATTTTCTTAAAATTGGATTTGAAAGAATATAGATTTGATTTTAGCTCTAAATTTATGCACATAAACTCTCGTTTATTAAAAATGAGATAAGTCGTAACAAAGTAGATTCACCGGAAGGTGAATCTGGTATATAAGTATCAAATCATAATCTCAAGGAGGTATTATTATTTACATTAATAATTTAGTTGCGCGATTCAACTTGATTTGAAATTTGATTTTTATTATGTTTATGAGTTTTATTTTTTTTTTAGAAATAACTTTGTTTTTAGTATATTTTATTGAAATAATTATTTCAATTATAGTTAATGGTACTGTGACACTTTAAAAATAAGCCTAGAGTTGAAGTTCTCCCAGAACAACACTAAAATGATTTTTCTCGAAAAAATGATTTAAGAATGTCGAATTATCCTGTTACAATCTGGAGATATACACATGGATCAATTTCTAAAAAATAGACCCTTTTCCAGCTATAGGAGCTCTGGAGAAATCAGTTCAGAATCTGGTACGAATGCAATATTTTCTGGTACAGTTTATTATTATTGAACTGGGTGCCTACTGGCTTGGGACCTAAGCCTATATGGCTTTTGTCCCCCCGTTTCCCCCCCTAATTCATCCCCCTAATTAATCTCCCCCGGTAGTCTACCAGTCAATCTGCAATATCCCAAGATATCCTTCAACTCCAACTCACCCAGGCAATCCCGCGAGAGTGGTGCCCTCCTAAATACACGAAACCTAGTACCAGCGAAACAGTGACACTCACATAAGTAGTGAAACACCGTTTCCCTAACTCCATCATCACAGTTCTGACATATGGGACTAGTCGTCCTCCCTATATTATGCATATGACTAGACACCCATGTGTAGCTAGTCACTACACCCATCAAAATCCTCAGTCCTGTCCTACTAAGGGACAGGAGGTAATCTGAAACCCCCTGCCTGGTTGCTTTAATGAATCTTTTAGCCTGGAGGCACCCTCTGCTGTCCTCCCAGTATTTCTCTAATACCCTTGTTCCCAACGTCGGATCTGACTATCACAAAACCTCTTAGTGACGGCAAGAGCTGGCTCAGGAAACGCAAATAGAAACAAAAGATCCCTCCCTAGCTAGCCGATCCGCTCTCTCATTGCTCTCTATTCCCGCATGTCCGGGTACCTATAGAGCTCCACCTTTCCCCTCCGAGCTAAGACGTTAAGCCTTCTCCTACACTCTCCCACCAATTTCGAACTCCAACACGGCTTGCTCAAACCCCTCATGCGGCATGCCTGGGGAGAATATCCGCACCTCTTTAATCTCTCCCTGCCACTCGCCCATAAGGCAGCAGCATTCTCTACAATCCTACCTACAAGCAGCATTCTCCGAACCACTAAAAGACAGTGGCCACCGAACTCCCCCTGTCCAACTCCTGCAACCACGCTCAGTCCTGCAACAGACAGGCCAGTTCCCTCCTGCCTAAAGCCGTCTGAATAGCAGCGAATAATGCCCTTACCCGTCTCCGTTAGCCTCGTAAGGGTGTTCTCCCCTAGACTACCAATGCTAATCTCATAATCCCTCTCGAATCCCCATTTCTTGCTCGTCTCATCAATTTTAGAGAGCAGAAATTGGTTTGCTTGCCAAATCTCATCCTCGATCCTAGTGTGATCCCCCGAAAGATTCTCACCCTTTCTACCTTACATCTCATTCTGAGATAACCCTCCATCGGGAGCCAAAGATTTGAGGGAGTATTTTTACTCACATAGAGCGAAACTTCCCTATGTTTCTCGAGACGGCTATTCCGTCGCGGAACCTCATTCTGGCCCATCCTCGTCGCTGGCTCCTGAAAAATCTGCGCTCCACTTTGTAGGAAGTGTGGGTGGCCAAGCTGGAGGTGGGTAGCCTTCGGGCTATTTGGGAACTTAGCACTCGTACCTCAGCTACAATTACAGACTAACAAGTGCAGTGGTTCTCCCGGTTCTCCCATTAGGAGTGTGAGTTGGTGGAAACTTTTCTACCCTCTGTTTGGGTCGCCATAATCTATGTGCAGCCTGAATCTTTTGCAGCGAATTCTTTTGCTGCGGAGCCACCGTGGGAGTTCATGCTGCATCACTTACACCTAAACGCCTTAACATTATACACTTACACAATTACACTCTTACATGCCAGTGGCTCGTGCTGGTACCATTCACATGTTTGGCGTGTGTGGATACCTATGTCGTGGGGAAAGGAAGTCCTGGTAGTTGAGGACGTAGGTTGACGCTTGAGGCAAGTTACCTCAGCGGGCCTTGCAGTCCAACACACCACTTTGGTTCCGGACTCCGCTAAACAGGCGGCCAGAGCCTAATCCAGCTCTGGTCAATCCCTGGGCGCTATATCTCTGGAGTAGCTCTGGCGCTTTTTTATAGCGTCCCAAATTGTGAGGCTCCGTGGAGGGCGGAGAGCTCGGAGATGAATTTTTTATTTTAATTTATTGTTTCAAATAAAGTAGGTTCGTCAGCCGGGGGCCCCTTAAAGGAGGGGGTCATGGTGGTGGGGGAAACTCCTTTGTGCATCCAGGGCCCGGCGAAAACCTGCTTCTGGAGGAGAGTGCGCCAATAGCCGCTGCGGAGGACTCGTCCAGCTGCGGAGATGAATGGCACGTGGTTAAAGGTAAGAAGCGAGGTAATTCTGCGTCGGCCACGGCTGTTGCGAATTCCCCTGCGAAGGTAAAGGAAGATAAGTCGACTGCTGGTAAGGTATCCAAGGAAACTGAGCAGAAGAAGAAATTTAGTGGGAGATACAGGCAAAGGCGTGCGAAGAGGATGAGATCCACTCAGCCTGCACCAGCTGAGGATATACCTATTGGGGCTCAAAAAAGATCTAGAACCCCGGGGGACACGCCGCCGGGAATCTAGCCGGCAGGTAAGAAGCCTAAGATAACGGAGGCGGAGAGGAAGCTGTTTCTGGCTATAACCAGCAGCGATCCCTCCGAGCCGCTCTCTGATGATGACGCTTCTGTCATCAGAAGGGAGATGCTCGCCATCTTAGGAAAACTATACAGGAACAGTCATGCAGACTGAAATTTATTCAGTCGGGCATGGTCTCTGAGGGCTGGTTTCTTCTGGCCTGCTTTGATCAGGCCACATTTGACTGGGTGTTGGAGAACGTTAAGCCTGGTTGGGAGGGAAGGCACTTCAAGCTTATGAAGGCGTCTGAGGTCCCTACTATGGCTAGTATCTCTATGTTTATGCCAGAGGGCAAGCATACCAGCGAACAAGTGCTGAAAGGTCTTGTCTTCCAAAATAACTTGGATGTAAGCCGATGGAGGAACGTGTATCGACAACAAGTCGAGAAAGGAGTATCCTTGGCTTACAGGATTGATGATGCTTCTGTCCCGGCGTTGAGGAAGGTCGATTTTCGTTTTTCTTCGAGATGGGCCAGGCTCTTCATCAGGTTGAAGAAGGAAGATGAGGATGCTCCTACTACTTCTTCTGAGGCAATGGAGCAGGATACAGGTAGGCCTGACCAAGATGTCAGCAAGTAACGTAGGTGGTTTTTTCTTCTTCTTTTTTTTCACCTACCCGCTTCCTACCGGTTATTATCAGGATCTAACTCTTCCAATGTTGACTTGTGATTATGGCAGTTGACGGGGTAGAGATGGTTCAACATAGGAAAGATGCAACGGCTAATTTATGCCGCTGTATTGCTAAGTCGCATACATACATTTTATTTTAATACACGAACCTTATACCTATAAAGGTTGGTTGGAGGATTAAGTGTGGTTGATGGCGGACTGTTCGTGGCGGATGGCGGGGCATTCCTAAGGCTTGCATCTTTTCCAGTCGGAGTGTCGGCGCTGTTCTGCTTCGATAGTTCTGCCTCGGGAATGGTGGCGGTGAGGGTTGGTCTGGGGGTTGGTGGGCGTCGTCGAGACGTAGTTTTGGCTTCGGCTTACTTTCCCTATGATGGCCCCTCTCCTCCTGCTCAGGAGTTAATGGGTTTGGTTCAGTTTTCGGAGGCCAATAACATACTATTTTTATAAGATGTGATGCAAATGCGCATCATGTTGTCTGGGGAAGCAGCGACACCAATGGTAGAGGTCGCGCTCTCATGAATTTCCTAGTGAGTACGCGATTAGAGGTCCTGAATAGGGATACTGAACCCACTTTTGTTACTAGGATAGAAGACAGGTCATTGATATTACCCTTGCTTCTAGGAATTTTAGTGGTTTGAATAAGAATTGGAGGTGAGCCCTTAGGCTTCCATCTTCGATCACAGGATGAATAGGTTTAGTCTGGGGATTGATCCAATTACCCTGGCTGCTTATAGGAATCCTAGAAGGGCTGATTGGAGTTTATATTCTAGAATTCTTGAAGATAAACTGACTATCCAATCAGAAGTCCCTGATGGTATTGTGGAATTGGAAAGGGAGGCTGGTATTCTTCATGAACACATAGGATCCTCGTTTTCCTGTTCTCCTCGGAGTCCTGTTCTCCCAAGGTGGTTAAGGGTAGAAAGAACCCCTGGTGGTCCTCCTCGTTGGAAAAATTAAGGAGACAGGTAAGGAGCTCGTACAGGAAGGCTGCCCTTGCTGATTCCTCGGAGTCATGGGATAGTTATAACAGTATTAAAAGAGCATATAAATATGCTCTGAGGGGAGCCAAGAGAAATTCCTGGAGATCCTTTTGTGAGAATTTGAATTCGTTCCAGGAATCATCTAGGCTGCTACGGATTCTTAGTAAGGATAAGGACAGTCAGTTAGGTACCTGATGGTTCCTTTACAGAGGGGGAAGGAGAGACACTACAGTTTTTGCTTGATACTCACTTCCCGGATAATTAGTTTAAATGCTGCTTCATCGTTGGTGGGCGGAAGCAGATTGGACCCTGATGATGTATCCACCTTAGATGAAGTAGTCACGTATGATAGAGTAATTTGGGCAGCACAAAGTTTATCACCTTTCAAGTCACCTGGACCGGACGGGATTTATCCTTGTTTGCTGCAAAATGGTGGGGACGTGCTGACGAAGGTATTGCTAAGAATTTTTAAAGGATGGTGGTCCTCCTCGTTGGAAAAACGTCTTTATGTAAGGGTAGTCTTTATTCCCAAGCCGGGAAGAAGCGACTACTCTGACCCTAAGGCTTTTAGACCTATTAGTCTTATATATTTTCTCTTGAAAACTTGGAAAGGTTGGTGGATAGTCATATTACTGATGGCCCATTAAGGGATCATCTACTCCATCCTAACCAACATGTTTATATTGTAGGTAAGTCGACAGAGACGCATTACATTGTCTCGTCGGAAGGATAGAATCTGCTCTGGAGATAAAAGAATATGCCCTAGGGTGTTTCTTTGATGTTGAGGGGGCATTTGACAGAGTATCTTTAATGCTATCGAAGATGTCTTGGTACGAAAAGGAATACATCCCGTCTTAATCAATTGGATAGTTGTGTATCTTAGGAGTAGGGTTAGTTACACAGGCTTCCCTTGGCAGGCGCACCATGATAGTACAAGCGGGGAGAGGGTGCCCTTAAGGGGGTTGTCTCTCACCAAAGTTGTG
>JAAEAF010010563.1:0-24111 GCA_011037195.1 Triatoma infestans
AAAAATCTGGTGCGGGTTATACTTGTGTACCTGAGCGGATTTATGTGGAACACCCTTTGTTAAAACCAACAAAGCTGGGTGCAATCTAAAATTTAAATCTAATAGAAAATAACCCAAAACCAATTGTTTCGGAAAAAAAAATATTCCAGATAAAAGTTATACGTCTTTATCTATGGAGTGAGCGTACCAAGTTTAAAGAAAATTGTTGTACCCGTTTTCGAGAAAATACAAAAAAAAAAAACAAAACTCAAAAACCTATTGTGTAAAGTTGCACTTCTGATTAATCGATTTTGTTTCAAATTTGGAATTCCAATGTTTCTAATGTTGGTATATTAATATTTATATAGAGGTGGTGAAACAATATATTGTACAGAGATAATACTGTAGAGGGAAAAATATTACGTTACTGTTGCCCCTTAGTAATTCCCAAAAAATCAATTTTCCAGAAAATGTTTCAAATAAAAAGGACAGGTGTTTTTTTATGAATATAAATAGTTTAAAGAGAAATACCAAGTTTGAGCTCCCTGCGTTTTTTTTTTTTTTTTTTTTTTTTGATATTTCGATAAAACACAAGCATTTGTGGTGGAAGTAGCAATTAGGAAAAATAAATTTGGAAAAATAGTTATGTGAATTTTGACAATATTTTAAGTGAAATAATTTTGGAAAATGAACTAGTGAATTTTAGCTAATTCAAATAGTGTATTTTAGTGAATGGGAAAGAGTCAGGTATATTAAATTAAGGTCAGTGCTATTGAAGAGACAAAGGGACAAGAATCCGTTTGGTTAAGACAATGCCACTTGGCCAACTGTTTTGTAGGAGAAAAATTCCCCGCTAGATTAGAGCATTCTTTAAACCGTCTAAATTCTGCTTTCAAACAAGAACAATCTGAATTAGACATTCAACCAGAACATTTGTATCAGGAATCACTCTCTTAAATTCAGGCGCCAGTTATAGAGTTTAGCATTTAATCTAGATAAATAATTGATTTAATAAGCATATTGTTGTGATATTATAAAGTATTTAAATTCATTTAGAGAATTAATATATTTATTTTAAAAACAGTGGTGATCTCTTGATTATTTTCTAATACTTCTCTCTCGTTAAACATTCACACTCACAAGCCTCTTTACAAAACCGCTCACACCACAAGCTACTACAACTACACATCACACCAACTACATTTCACATTAACATATTGACCATTCGGTGAATTTTTTTTTTTTTTGTTTTCACACTCAGGGGTTCTTCAACTCATGTTTTTTTCCGGTGAAAACTCAATTACAAAAATTTCATATGATCGTAATACTGCCTTTTATTAGGAATAATAGAAATTAATTATAAATCCATAAGATTACTTAACTAGTGTTTCACAAAAACTGAATTATCATTAGTAATCCACCTATATTCAAACTTTTTTCCGAAAATCTCTCAAATAAAAGTTATAGTTTATATTTTTTGTGCAGTTAGATTTTCAGTTTAAACAAAATCATTCATTCTATTTTTATTTTTAACTTTCAATTTATTTATACAATACTGTTTTAGTTTGTATCTGGGAAGAGTAAGAGCGACCGGTCAGAATTTCCACAAGTGTGAATTTACTGAATTTTTGAAAGCAACTCCAACGATGCTCTTTAAAATTCGTATCCTTTCTACATAAATAAATCCTCATCACCTGTATAACTTTTCTTTGAAATATTTTCCGGGGAAAATTGATTTTTATGGCGGGAACAGTCAGCTTCCCTATAAAGTACCATTTCAATACAATATATAGTTCTGTCACTTATGTAATAAGATTTGTATTGGGGGTAAATTAATAATTGATTATTATAATTATAAGTTGGAATCTTTTCAAAAGGGATCTCGTGAGGTCTGTGTTTATACAGAAGTTGGAGAGGATGAAAAACAACTAAATATATAGATTCAAAATATATAATTAAAATAACCAACATATGTCAAAATTAAATCAGTACAATATTGTTCTAACAACAGGTTGTTTTTCATTTGCAGAAATTGCATTTATAAACCTACAGAGGACTACATATTTTTGACTTGAAAAGGTGGGGTTCTGTGTGTGGGCACGTCCCACCACTCCTACTGTAACAGGGCTTTTGTTAATGAACGGACTTCCTCTTTTTATGGACAAATTTTGAACTGAACCTCTCTCCCTAAAAGGGTCCACCTTATATATTCTACTTCTACCCCGGGGAAAGTGAGAAGAGGGAAATTCCCTTTGTCTTAAATAAACGTAATGATAGGGGTAGGCTAGGCATCGCCGACTCAACTAACTGTTTCTTTTGTGCTTCTCAACCTTCAAAAAACCCAACTTTATAAATATATACCTTGGAAAAATTCACTACTTTACAATTATAAAATATTTAACAAGGATATATTTCGATACAATGTATATCTATTAATTCGCCTAAAGATGTACATATTACAATTAATTTAAATTTGTAGCGTTACTAGAATTCAAAAAAAGAAAAAAAATGGTTAACTGAAAGTACGACTTAACGGAATAGGTTTTTGAGGTTTTTTGTGTTTTTTTTTGTGTGTAATTTTCTCGAAACTTATCACTTACAACATTTTTTTTTTTTAATATTTGATTTTGGATAATTGTGGCGGAATTTTTAGTGTCATGTGTTTAGTGTTTTTGGTGTGCTCTAATTGGCCACAATAAAATCACATCTCAACCTGCCAAGATTAGTAAGATAGGTTTACTTGATTATTTCCATATTTAGTCAAAAAAATGATGGAGGGATTTTACTTGTTACATTAAAACTAGTGCAAATTTTAAATTCAAATTGACAGACCTGCAATACCTCATCCTTAAATCAATTTTTTTCAGAAAAATTTTTCAAATAAAAGTGATAGGGTGTCTAAGCTGGCTTTCTCACTCTAAAGGAAATCACTATAGTCGTTTTCGATATAATTCCAAAAATTTCAAAAACCTATTCTGTAAAATCGCACTTCCGGTTGACCTATTTTTTTTAAACTTGGAATTCTATTAAAGCTTCTAATGTCTAACTATATTGAGTATGTGGTAATACCATATATTATACTAAGGGTACTTTAGAGGAAAGCATTATAGGAAGTTTGAAGGAAATTGTTGAAACTCTTTTTGGAGGAAATCACAAAAAACTTAAAAAAAGAAAAAGAAAACACTCAGTAAAGTTGCACTTCCGGTTTCTGGCACCATTAAAATACATCCTCTTACCAGGAGTAAGAAAATGTAAAAGAAACCAATCAGTAAAGTTGCACTTCCGGTTTCTGGCACCATTACAATACATCCTCTTACCAGGAGTAAGAAAATGTAAAAGAAACCAATCAGTAAAGTTGCACTTCCGGTTTCTGGCACCATTACAATACATCCTCTTACCAGGAGTAAGAAAATGTAAAAGAAACCAATCAGTAAAGTTGCACTTCCGGTTTCTGGCACCATTACAATACATCCTCTTACCAGGAGTAAGAAAATGTAAAAGAAACCAATCAGTAAAGTTGCACTTCCGGTTTCTGGCACCATTAAAATACATCCTCTTACCAGGAGTAAGAATATGTAAAAGAAACCAATCAGTAAAGTTGCACTTTCGGTTGATGCTTTCGATTTTGCTTGGAATACTGTTGGTCGTATCTGACTGAAATTCGTAGTTTTGAGATATCTTGTTCACAATTCCAGACAGATTGTTCCTTTAAAACATTTTTTTTTTTTTTTGTACTTCGGAGCTTGAAAAATTGAACCTAATTGTAAGACAAGTAAAATGTTTCAATCATTTTTTTTCGAAAAAAATTCCTTTAAAGGGAGTTCGGAAGGGAGAACGGTTTGTAATGAGATCCGAATCATTACAGTTTCATAGGATCCGAAGAGCGGAGAAGCAGACATCAAATGAATCAAAAGTTAGTTACTCCTCATCTAAGCCAGAATAGGAAGGGACAGTTCGATTCATATAAATAGGGCGACATCAGTACAGTTCAGGTCAGTTTACAACCAGTCAGCAACCTTCTACTACCTTCTCATCAATCAGCCAGCCTGTCTCTTTATATTTCTCTCGCTACCTAACTTCTATTTTACAGTAAAGTCTTTGCAGTTTGAGTACTCTTTTCATTATGTCATCAGCATATCAGTTTTTTCCTCTAAAATCCATTCTCTCCAATTCTCTTTCCTTCTCCCCTCCAATATAGGTTTATCAACAATATGACTTTTATAGGGAAGGGATTAGCTCAGTGGTAGCGCGCTGGACTAGCAACGCGGAGATCACGGGTTCGAATCCAGTCGTGCTGCCCTTAGATTTTCTCTTCCTAGGAGCCCCTACAGCCCACTGTCCGGTGATGGACAGTGTTGTCTGTAACGGGAGAACACTGTCCGAGGCCGGCAGTGCACTGAGAAGGCTCCGGGCGCAAATGACCACAGATGTTGAGACGCCTTAAAAAAAATATATATATATATGTATATATATGACTTTTATATTATATTTTGGTTGCACACATATACATTTTCATGTATGTAAAATTTGTACCCTTGCAATACCTGTATTAATCAATAAATAACTCAAAACTGAGTAAATTTCCATAAGAGAAAGTCGTGTGAGTGTTTCATCATTATAATTTTTGCGTGTGCAAAAGTGTGAGATAATTTTGTTTCTAAACCATATAAGCAAGAGTTGAATTGGGTAGTAAGAGTGAAATGGTTATGTCTAAAGTTTGTCTGCTGGAACGGCGGAATGGTGTCATCATGTTTAAACTTTGCAGCATTTTGCAGCCCTTTCAGTTTGAAAAAAAAAGAAAACAATATGATAAACACTGTTAAAACAATTGAATACAGACTTTTTATGGATAGTTAGCTGTTGAATCCTTCGGTAACCGGGTATACTGAGAACTGTTAATTGATTCCCAGCCGTTTACATTTTAATCCGATCAATACTGGTTAATTCAAAATATTATTTCTACGTTATAACCGTAGAAAATGTTTCCCATAGAATAAATTGTAAGTCATTATTATCTGATTCATTAACGAAATTGTAATCCACATATATTCTTTTCTTTATAAGTGCTACGGTACAAATCTATTGAACCAAGACTGTTTAAAAATTAACTTTGAATCCCTGAAGTGCAGTACTGATCTGTATTTTTACTTTCTCTTAGTCCATAGTAAGAGGAGAAGTATTGCGATCGTGTCAAATTTTCGAAATTGAGTTTTCACCAGAAATATAGGTTTTGAGGTCCCTTGAGTACGATTTTTTTTTCTCTTTCTCTCTTTCAATCATTTAGCAAGCAAAAGTGACGTACGTTTACATGACATGAATTATATGTGAAGAAAACACCCAGTGGTAATTACTTCATGGCTTTGAAGTTAATTTAAAAGGTCATGGGGCCCCAAACGCTTTAGACATCGGGATGGATTATAGAGTAAGGTATAATTTGCAAGGTGTTGTACCAAAGGATTGTGATGATGGGACACTACGGACTTATGGAAACTTCGTTAACGGAATTTTATTAGATCGGACACAAATGGAATGGGATAGATCATTATGTAAGGTTTCATTGGAGGCATAATAAGGTGCATTGGTAATTTTTCGTAGAATGTTTGACTGTAAGGAATGCCTGTGGTCCATTGGTCCATATTGCTTGTAGAAAATGTTTGTATAGCATAAGCTTATTTTTTTAAAGTAAGTTTAGGTCGTTGGTCTAAAAGTGTTGAAAGGATATGAAATCATCTTTTAGACTTCCGTGGCCATTGTCATGTAAAACACTTAGGTCTTCGGGTTGAGATCGCGTCAGTGGTTGGTGATAGACCGACGTTTCGTCCATATTACAATAGCCTTTCTAGTAATAGGGTAGTATCGCATCTAAAGAGTGTTGTTTCAGCTGTAGTTTTTTTTAAACTATGGATTCGAATAGTGAGTGTGTGTGAATGAACAAAATATTTAAAACAAAAATGGTAAGAAGCTCAAACTAGCTCAGGGTATGGACCAGTGTTTTCAAGGCTGAGATCAATGGTATAATTGAATGCTCAGTATTATTGGCTAGGTTTAGTTCAGTATTATTGACAATCTTTTCTGGAATACAATGTAATTACTTTTATTACCTACCTGCATAGATACTTGTCCACCCTCCCTTACTTCCATATTTATGTTATGGCAAATGAGTAAAAGCAGTTGTCATTTTATGTATAATTGTATTAACACGAATAAGAGGAAGTCGTGTGAGTGTTTCAATCCAGATTTTTACTTTCTCTTACTCCTAGTAGGAATAATTGCGATCGTGCTGATTTTCGAAATTCAGTTTTCACCAGAATATCCTAAAAAAGAAAAGTTGTAAAATTGGTATTCCATTTAGGCACCACTATCGCATCAGACACGAAGATTTCCCACAAAATCCATCACCAACATTATCGAATGTTTTTTCTTACGTCAGTTTTTCGTGATTTTTTCGAACACGAAGCCATCGAATTTTTTTTTAAACTTCTACACACAAAAATACCTGTTACTTTTGTTTGGAATATTTTCCCAGAAAAATTGATTTTGGGGGGGGTTTGGGGAATAGTACAATTATATTTTCCTCCAAAGTACCACTTTAATGGTTTTTACCATATACATAATATTAATACACATTAAAAGCATTGATAGAATTCCAAATTTAAAGTTTAACTCGGATATGCGACTTTGCAGAATAGATATTCGAATTTTTTGGGAATTTTCTCGAAAATGATTACGATTTTCTTTATACTTGGAACGCTTGATGCATAAATAGAAACGTATCACTTACATTTGAAACATTTTTCTGAAAAAATTGATTTTAGTGGGGTATAGGAGGTCTGTCAATTAGTTTAAATTTAAATTTGCATAAGCTTTGTTGATTTTGACATAGAGCTCTCCACCTAAAGCAGCTCCAGGTACATCAGGTGAAATCTCCATCACCATTTTTATGGATAGCCCAACTAAACATTGAATAGCTGGCATCTCCGGCAAACCACAATAGCCTTCAGCTGGGTTGGGTACCGGGACACAAAGACATTCAAAGTAACGAAGAGGCTGACAGACTGGCGAAGAAGGGCGCCTCATGAACGCCCATTGGTCCGGAGTTTTTCTGCGGCATCTCGTACAGAACTGCCTGTGGGGCCATTGAAAAATGGCTAACACGCAAACATACATTATATTGGTAAAATATTGTGGAGCTAAGGCACTCTAAGATTTTCCTGGAGGGCCTCTCAAAGACTCGCACAACCTATCTCCTCGGCAGAACAAAAGTGGAGCTAAGGAGAATTACTGCTCTAGTTACAGGGCATTGTCTTTTAAGGAAACATCTGCATAATATGGGTTTCTCTACGGACCCACTTTGCAGGAAATGCGGACAAAAGGATGAGCAAGCGTTTGACTGCGCTACGCTCGCAGACAATTTCTGAAATTTGGTGCCCACATTCTGGAGCCGAAGGCGCGATCAGACATTTCACTCGCCTCAGCCATGGCATTTTTTAATTATACAGGGCTGATGTGAGGCGTCTTTACGGAGTACACAATGGGCTCAGCTGAGGTCTAAGTGCTGAACCTCATTTTGGAGGCCCCAAGTTTCTATATTAGATTAGAAACATTCAAACGTTGCAATGTATAAAGAAAATTTCTTGATTAAATTGTATCAATTTGAATGTGGTGAGAGAGAAATTTTTGGACAGTAGTAGGAAAGAATAAAAAGACAAAATTTTTTTAAAAACCAATTGATTTCTTATGCAAAATTGGGTCTGCAATATTAAGCAATAGCTATCTAACAATAGGATAGAGGTGTAGATGTAATAAAATGTTTACTTTATTGAGTCAAACACACTAATATTATTTCTGAAAATGTGGCTGGGTCCGCAATACTGGATAACATCCGGTATTTTATCCGTCGTAGCATGCATATTGGTTTTGTTCCTGACCGGTTTCGGATATTCATCCATCGTCAGAGCAAATTCACCAAGTTCGTCTAGAGAGTTCACTTCAACGAAATGTTTCTGTAGACTCACACTTGTTGGTTGTATTTATTGGGAAGGTTATAAGGTTATGTTACTACATGTGTGTGTTTCAAGACTAAGTGAAATAATTATAAATTGTGATTAGGCATTAGAAAATAGTGTGTAATAAATATCATGTTTTGAAAAATACTTTATAACTAAATTTTAAGCCGGTTGTTAAGCATGCTCAGTGTATCAAGTCATTTTCATTGGGAGGGGAGGGATAAGTTATTTCAGGAGTAAACTGTACTAATAAGATTAAATGAATTTTAAGGAAAGGTAATTAATTAATGAATTTTAAAGAAAGGCAATGCAAAGTTTCTGGACAGTGAAAAGTTTGTACAAGTAAGAAATAAATGTGAAAAAGAAGCAGGGTTAATACAAGAAAACATGTAAGTAAATTGGTATGTAAGAAGGTGGTAGCAAACAGCAAATTGGAGATGATTTTAAATTAGTAATAAAGGAAATCAAATGTGTGCATTATTATTTATCATGCTTATTTTAAATGATATTAATTTATATTTAAATTACATTAAGAATATGTTGGGAGAGATGTGGTGGCATTTGTAAATGTATTTTTAATAGGGCACAGTAGGAGATTTTAAATATATCATGCAAATAATCTGTACTTCTTTAATCGGGGAAAGAAGAACAAGAAAATTTAGTTCCACAGGTTAGAATTTAACAAAAGTGCATGCAGCATGCATATTTTTTTTATTTTTAAGCATATATATTTATATATATACATATATTTATACATATACATATATATATATTGTAATGTGCAAATCTTGGGGAGAAATGACGAAAAAATACAAATTATGATTTTGTAATTATAAGTAAAATATATTAGTTCAAATGTATTTAATATTAATTTATTATTACTTAGTACAATTTCAAGATTGGGTTTTTACGAAGGTTGGGTGAAACAATGAGGGACAGTTAGAAAGGTAGAATACCTTTAGTACAATAAAAGGGAATTTCCCTTCCTTTCTCTCTTGAATAGAGGGAGGGATTATATATATGTAGTGCCTCAAATAGGGAGGATGAAATTTTTATGGTTCAGAAAAAAGAGTGTTCATAGTCAAATGATGTAAGTGCTAAGGCCCAACCTTCAAATCGGAGATTCCATTAATTTGTAAGTTTTAATTCCTCCAAAATGTATCTAATGTAATTTATAGACAAATGAAATATGTTTATATTTTATCTATTTATTTATTTGAATAATATATATTTCTATTTAAGTTATTCATCTGTGTATTTATTATCCCTCCTCAGTTCAGATAACACGGACCTCATGAAATCCCTTTAGAGAAGATTTAAATTATAAATTATAATTATTAATTATTAATTAATTAAATGTACTCCCCCAATACCAATCATATTACAATATATATATATATTATATATATGTGTGTGTGTGTGTGTGTGTGTGTGTGTATGCTTAGATGTCTTTTATACTAGTAATACAGATAGATGTGAGGAATGACCTTAAAGAGTGTGTCTGAGTTATAGTTTATTTGGTCATTCATTATGTTTTTGTGGATAGTATTGTGTTTGTATATTTCTATTTTTTCTAAAATGTCCATTCATCTTTCTTTTGTGCCTTGGTGTAATAGGACCATTGTTTTTTCTATACTTTTGGTTTTCGTGGTTGTTCTTTAGAAGATGGTTAGCATAAGTGGAGTCGGTTTTGTTGTATTTGTAAGAGCGTAGGTGCTCTTTAAACCTGTCTTTGAGGCGTCTTCCGGTCTGGCCTACGTACGTGCAATTGCATCCGGAGCAAGAGAGTTTGTATATACCACTTTTGTCATACAGGTTGGTTGTTTCTGTAAGTGTGCATATTTTGTTTATAAGTTTATTGTTTGTTCTGAATGCTGTTCTAAAGCCTAGTTTTTTGAAAAAGTTTGTCAGTTTGTAAACCTCGTTTCCTATGTATGTGAAAGTGGCTAGGTATGTTGGGTGTTGTGGGATTTTCGTCTTGGTTGCGGGTTAGTCTGTTTTTTCTTAACAATTTCTTGACAACGCTAGCAGGGTATCCGTTTTTTGTGGCTATGGTGTATATGCTGTTGAGTTCTTGTTTGTAATTGGTCGCTGTTAGTGGTATAGTTTCTGAATAGTTAGGTGTCTGAGCGCTGCTAGTTTGTGTTGATTGGGATGATGGGAACTGGATGGGCACAAACTGACGAACTTTTTCAAAAATTAGGCTTTAGAACAGCATTCAGAACAAACTTTTTTTCTTTTTTTTTATGGCATCAGTTCACACTATTAGCCAGAGAATGTTTTCTTCATAGGTCTAAATTTTGCTTAGGGTAAGACTACTAATGAAGTGGACCAGTTCTTCGTAAGCTTTTCTATTCTTCAATATTTTAGGATACGTTATGTTTGCCTGCAGTTGATTTTTTAAATTTTTAAAGAGCAAGTTTCTGTTGTGTGTATATTTGGAGCACGTCATGACAATGTATTCCATGTCTTCTGGACAGTTACAAGTTGTACAATGGGAGGATGTTTCTTTACCTATTTTATGTAGATATTTCTTACATATGAAATGAATACATCGGAGTCTATTGATAATAGTGACAAATTGTTTAGAAAATGAACCATCGCGAAACCAAGGTTTATGACCTACTACAAGGACTAAAGATTTATAAAATTGACCCTTAGGAGACTCTGTGTAAGTCCTATGCCACTTTTCATTTATTTTTTCTTCTAATATAGGCTTTACAATCAGAATGAGGCAGAAACACAGATAGTAACGGACCGTTCAATGCAGCCTGCTTCGCCAACATGTCCACTCTCTCATTACCCTCTATTCCGCAATGGGCCCTACTCCACACCAGCCTTATTGTTTTGCCAGCACTTTCTAGATCTATTAAACTTTTCATTATATTAGTCATTATGTAGTTATATTTTTTATATATTTTAACTGATCGTAGTTTATGTAAAGCACTTTGGCAGTCTGAAACAATTATAAATTCTGAATATTGTATTGATTGTAGGTACTTAAGAGCCTCAAACATAGCAACTAATTCGGCTGTAAAAACTGAAGAATGATTAGGTAATTTGAAGAGAGCACTAATATTTCCAACTGGGTCAAAATATGCACACCCTACCTGATCATCGACCCTAGAGCCGTCCGAGTATATAGCATATAACTATTGGGGAAATTAGTGCAGATTTCATCGTGAAACACGGCATTACGTATACCACTAGGCAATAAAGAGACATCTTCCAGAAACCAATTACAGGAGATGTATTTATTATTTCATGGAAATCACAGTTGAATAAAGGCAACATATCACTGTTATACACTAACTGTTTGAACAGTGCTATTTCTCTGAAACTAGTGGCCAACGGGGGTGACTCTTTGTGTTTCCAGTACCTATATGTCAAGTCTCTGCGGTTCAGTTCACATATTGCGGAATAAGTTTCGGAATCCGTCGACATTATTTTACACAAATATCTGTCGGCTAGCATTTCCCATCTGAGCTTTATTGGAAGTTCCCCAGCTTCAGCGTGAATTACATCTATTGGAGTGCTTTTCATGTAACCGAGACAAAGCCTAAGGCATTTATTCTGGATAACCTCCAAACACTTCAGCCTTGTTTTATTGAGCTGTCCATAAAACTGAGAACAGTAATCAAAATTGCTGCGGATAGTAGCTCTATAAAAGACACATTAGGGTCCGCCCCCCATTCGAAATGCGAAATAACCCGCAATACATTGGCATACTTGGCTACTTTTTCCTTTAAAATATTAACGTGCTGCTTCCAGCTTAGCGTTTTATCCAGTGTGAGGCCCAGATATTTTACTGATTTAATACAGGGCAATTTATAACCATCTAATGAAACCTGGTTGGTAAAAGGAAGTTTTCTACGCCTTGTAAAAGGGCAAATTACCGGTTTACTTTCGGAAATACTAAGAACCAATTTTAACAACAAATTATTTATTGCCCTAAGGGAGTTTTCTATTATGAGTAAACTTTCCTTTGCATCGTTGCTCACGGAATATACACAGACATCGTCCGCATACTGAAGTATGTGACAATCCGGATCAATTACTGTTTCTAGTTCCGCCACATATACCGCATACAATAGTGGGCTCAAGATTCCCCCCTGCGGAAGACCAATCTGAGCTATTTGTGGGCCTAAAAGTTCATTATTTACTCTTACATAAACCTGCCTGTCAGATATTAATTTGATAATATTGTAACTAAACTGGTGAGGTAGGCCGACGGACACCAATCTTTCATAGAGCACCGGTAACTGCACATTGTCGTAAGAAGCAGAAATATCAAGGAACAGAGCCAATACCGTTTTGTTAGAGGAAAACGCAATCTGAATATCTGTAATTAATTTGGCTAAATTATCCTGCACCGATTTCCCTTTTCTAAAGCCAAACTGAGACTTCGGAAGCACTCTATTACTCTCTAACCAATGTTCTAGTCTATTTTTAATCATGCGTTACATTGTTTTCATTACACAACTAGATAACGCGATTGGTCTATAAGAAGAAGATACTTCTTTTGGTTTATTATTTTTTAATATCGGTATGACAATGTACTCTTTCCACTCCGTCGGGAAGGTGCCCTGTTTCCAAAATTAATTATATAATGTTAATAGAGTGTATTTACTTGAGGTGGACATTTTATAAAGCATAGAATAATGTATTTGATCTTTTCCAGGACTGGTATTGTTGTTTTGTTTCAGAGCACAATTTAATTCGTTTATTGTAAAATATTGTAGGAGGGGATGAGCATAATTGCTTATTGTGAGGGTCGCTTCAAGCTCAAAAAGATTTTGTACAAAGGGAGGGGCCAATTTATTAAGAAATTCTGCCGCCCATTCTCCTTTTATTAAGGGTCCACTATTCGCAGGTACATTTTTTAAATTTTTAATTTTTGCCCAGATGACCTTGTCAGCGGTGGTTCTACTCAGTGTGGAGCAAAATTCTCTCTCACTCAGTGTGGAGCAAAATTCTCTCTCACTCAGTGTGGAGCAAAATTCTCTCTCACTCAGTGGCGAGCAAAATTCTCTCTCACTCAGTGTGGAGCAAAATTCTCTCTCACTCAGTGTGGAGCAAAATTCTCTCTCACTCAGTGGGGAGCAAAATTCTCTCTCAGCAGTCAAAATTCTCTCTCACTCAGTGTGGAGCAAAATTCTCTCTCACTCATGTGGAGCAAAATTCTCTCTCACCTCAGTGGGGAGCGAAATTTCTTCCACGATTCTTTTTTTGTTTTTTTGATTATTTTTGTTGCATATGCGGCGGCTTGTTTATAATTTAAAAATTTGTCTAGGCAGGGGTGGGAATTATATTTAGAAAATGCCAACTTTCTATTATTAATCGCATTTTTACATTCTTCACTCCACCCGGTTTCATATTTTTATTAAAACTGATGTTCGCGTCATTATATTGCGGGATTGCAATGTTATTCGCTCTATTTAGGACAGATATAAAACCTTTATAATCAATATTCTCACCCTGTATGAGAGACAAACCGCTATCCACCTGAAAAGTAAACTCTTCCCAATTTGCTTCATGTATTTTCCATTTTTTCCCTTGAGTTTTATATATCAATGGAACGCATACCTTTTCAGTCTCATAAATTATTGGTAGGTAATCGGAGCCCATAGGATCCCTAAGAGTGTACCACTTAAATAGAGGACTAATTTCAGTTGAACAGAAGGTGATATCTATGGCTGATTTTATTTTTTGTGAGATATTGCCCACTAGTGCAGGGGTTCCATCATTAATATAAACCAAATTGTTATACTCAGTAACTTCTAGAAGTACTCTGCCCTTCCCATCGCAAAAACTAGAACCAAAGGCGGTGTGATGTACATTGAAATCACCCCCGAAAATACATGGTTTAGGAATGTGTTTAATAAACCTATCCCAATACTGAAGAGAAATATTATTTTCTTGAGGGCTGTAACAAGAAACTATTGACAAACTTTTTTTCGAATCAAATGGAACAGATACGCCTTTAAGAATTACAGGTAAGGTTCTTAATGGATTAAATGGAATGGATTTGTGAATTAATAAGGCAGTGCCCGCCTTTCCGTCTTTACGCGAATGATGTACCATATTATAATTCGTAAATTTTAAATTAGTATTTGGTTTGAACCAGGTCTCAGAAATAAGAGCAATATTCACATTATTATTGGATAAACAAATCTCTAATGAACCCTTTGTTCGCAACCGCAGACCTAGGGTTCCATTGCAATATTCTAAGTTGTTGCATAGGTTAAAGTACTGTTTGTATATATATTCTGATAACTGTAGTTGATTTATTACTTATCTTACAAATATAGTATTTACACACAGAAACACAAACATATATACACGCACACACATATATACTCCCGCAAGCATTCGTATGTACGCTCGTACACATACATACGGACATACCTCTATTCCAATGGATAAACTTTCAATCTCTCATTTATCAGTTTTAAAATTTCCATTTCACTAATTTCTTTTTTGAAATTAGATTTCAAATTATTTATGACAGCACAGACTATTTCACAAATCCAATTTTTTGAGGCTTGTATGTCTCTTACTTTATGTATTTCCGGTTTATAGGGATTCACGCCTATAATACCACCTTGAGTGTCTTTTGGAGTGTTCACATCTATGAGCTGTTCCCTTATCTCTTTTTGAGAAATATGCGGTTTAGGAGGAGAATTAATACGAGTTCGTTTAGCTGGTTGATAGGGCGTATTTGTGATATTTTCCGTCGGTTGCAAAGATAGAAAAGGAAATTCGTCTACTGAATTGACAGATGGCAGTGTAGTGACAGAAGCATATGATTTATTTACACGTTCTTTTGCCTCCTGAAATGAGAGATTCTCAGTTCCCATAATGTTTCTAATGTTATCTTATTTTCTTCTTTCTGGGCACTCTTTATTTAGTGAAGAGTGCGCCATCCCACAATGTACACATTTAAGGTTGCTTGCATTCGTACATTTGCTTCTCTCGTGATCTTCCGAACACAAACCACATCGCAATTTTCCCTTACATTGTTTACTAACATGGCCAAATCTTAGACACTTGAAACACTGTATGGGTTTCTGTATGTACGGTTCGACCGGACATCTTACATAGTGAATGTACACGTACTCCGGAAATATCTGACCTCATTATATGTAAGTTGTTGTACTATTTCACCCTTCTCATTTGTTACTTTTCTAGTGAATCTTCTAACGTTAATGAGTTTAACATTCCTTTCATATTGATAGACAACAGATGTTTTAATTTCTTCCTCAGTTAACGAAATATCTACATTCCTAATCACTCCCTGCCTCTGTAACCGAAATTTCGGAATATAAACAAGAAAACCTTTGTCTATAAGAGCTTGCGAAGTGACAATCACATTGGCACTACTTACACTATTGACGCTTATCTTAATTTTATTTATTCCAACCTTCTTTATTTCTTGTATTCCTCTCTGTATTTGAGGGAAAGTGTTATTAATCAATTTACCTATGGACATGGCATGCATTCTACCTATTCCTGCACCTTCTGAGTTACTCTCTACTATCACCTCATAGGGACCAGGGTCCCCTGGAAGGTAAATTTCTGGCAGTTTATTAGCCGATCCGAGTTTATTACCAGTATCCATGCTTGTGTTAGTTAATTATAAATGAACATTCTTACCTTCAATTTCCTTTTCTACTATATTTTTACTCACATTACTCACTTCAGAATCTGATTTCGGAGGCCCGGGGCCTCCACCCGTCCCACTCATTTATATACACAATATATTTACCTATATACACTAATTTACAATAATATATACACTTTACAAGAATAGTTACACTCAATTATTAATTAGCAAATAATTTAAATGGAATTTAAAAATAAAATAAGAAATAAAAAGAAGAAGAAGTTTCTAAATGTTTTAAGAAGTTAGTTGGTTTGTTCAAACAGAGCAGCACACACACGATGTTACTTGTTTAAAGTTCAAACAACAACTGATTCAGAACAAACAATAAACTTATAAACAAAATATGCACACATACAGAAACAACCAGCCTGTATGACAAAAGTGGTATATACAAACTCTCTTGCCCCGAATGCAATTGCACGTACGTAGGCCAGACCGAAAGACGCCTCAAAGACAGGTTTAAAGAGCACCTACGCTCTTACAAATACAACAAAACCGACTCTACTTATGCTAACCACCTTTTCAAGAACAACCACGAACCACAAAGTATAGAAAAAATAATGGTCCTATTACACCAAGGCACAAAAGGAAGACGAATGGACATTTTAGAAAAAATAGAAATATACAAACACAAGACTATCCACAAAAACATAATGAATGACCAAATTAACTATAACTCAGACACACTCTTCAAGGTCATTCCTCACACCTAACTGTATTACAAACATACACAAAACTAGTATAAAAGATATCTAAGCATACACACACACACACACACACACACACACACATATATATATATATATATATATGTATATATGTAAATATATATGCTTAACAAAAAAAAATATAATTTAAATATAAATTAATATCATTTAAACTAAGCATGATAAATAATAACGCACACATTACTAATTTTAAATCATCTCCAATTTGCTGTTTGCTACCACCTTCTTACATATCAATTTCCTTACATGTTCTCTTATATTAACCCTGCTTCTTTTTCACATTTATTTCTTACTTGTACAAACTTTTCACTGTCCATAAACTTTGCATTGCCTTTCTTTAAAATTCATTCATTAATTACCTTTCCTTTAATCTTAAAAGGATAAAATTCATTTAATCTTATTAGTACAGTTTACTCCTGAAATAACTTATCCCTCCCCTCCCAATGAAAATGACTTGATACACTGAGCATGCTTAACAACCGTCTTAAAATTTAGTTATAAAGTATTCTTCAAAACTTGCTATTTATTGCACACCATTTTCTAATGCCTAATCACAATTTATAATAATTTCACTTTGTCATGAAACCACACATGTAAGTAACATAACCTTATAACCTTACCACATACATATAACCAACAAGTGTGAGTCTACAGAAACATTTAGTTGAAGTGAACTCTCTACACGAACTTGGTGAATTTGCTCTGACGATGGATGAATATCCGAAACCGGTCAGAAACAAAATCAATATGCATGCTACGACGGATAAAATACCGGATAATATTATTTCCTTCACGGAACTTAATATAACGTTCCTGAATGTATTTTCTGTCGTAAATGAATTAATGAAATGAAACCAAATATAAATTCAAAACTAAAATGAATTTAGGTAATGTTTGTTACACTTAAAATGGAATAACTTGAATAAAATTAGAACACTTGGGAGTTATGACTTAATAATTCACGTATTGATTACACCTTTCTTAGTACAAGGTCTGCTCCTAATATTTAATATTATATCACATACATTTATTATAAAGTAGTCGCTGTGTACATGTTAGAAGCACCTCCTGTCTTAATTCCATATTCCATTTTAATTAGTATTTTTTATATGATAGAATTGTATGATAAAGTAAAATAGCACTTTAGTGAAAAACATAAACCAGCCTCTCACACAAAAGACCACCTTCAATGATTTTTTAGTTTCTCTTACTTCTAATAAGAGTCTTGTAATCGTGTTAAATTTTCGATATCGAGTTTTCACCGGAAATATGCTTTTTGAGGTCCCCTGAGTTCCAAAAGTGGTTTAGCAAATTATGTATAATATATATATATACCTATACATATGTGTGTGTGTGTTGTGTGTGTGGGTGTGTGGTGTTGTGTGGTGGTGTGTGAGTGGAATAGATTAAGCTCAAAATGAAAAACCGTAAAAAGTTGAAACTTAATATTCCGTTTAGGTATCACCATGCATCTGACAGTGGGACATCTGTCAAAATTCCTCAACCGGAAGTACCACTTTAATTGTTTTTTTTTTTACTTTTTTGCGTTTTTCTCAAAAATGGCACCGACGATTTTCTTCAAAGTTAGTATATCAACTACACATACAAAGAGCTACAACTTTTATTTGAAACATTTCTCTGGGAAAATTCATTTAAGGGCAGTTATGGGGGAGGTGTGAGGTTAGGTTTTCATCTAAAGTGCTATTTCAGTTCATTAAACAATTCTGTCATCTAAATAATATTAGTTGAAATTGAATATGTTGTTGGAATTCCAGTTTCAAAAAAATTGGATAACCGGAAGTGCGTTTACATTACCACTTTACTAAATGACTTTTTCACTTTTCGCGATTTTCTCAAAAATGTCTCCGACGATTTTCTTGGCACTTCCTATATAAACTAAACATACAAAGATCTACAACTTTTATTTAAAACATTTCTCTGGGAATATTCATTGAAGGGCACATTTGGAGGAGGGGAGGGGTTATGTTTTACTCTAAAGTACTCTCATAGTTGATTATACAATTCTATCATTCAAACAAAATTAATTAGAAATAAATAGATGGCCAAAATTCCGAGTTTCAAGAAAACTGGTAAACCGGAAGTGTGCTTTTACTGAACAGTTTTTCAGTTTTCGACGAATTTCATTATATGTGGTACACTAACTATAAAACTTGTCAATTACAATTTTGAAAACTGGAGTAACAGCAAGTTTTGTGAGTGTTTCACACCAGATTTTCTTCAAAATTTCTCTCCGAAAATTCATTTAAGAACACTTTTGGGGGATGGGTGGGGTTAGGTTTTCCTCTTAAGTGCTATTACTACTAGGAGTAAGAGAATGTAAAAAATGATAGGAATTTATGTGTGCACATAGAAGTTTAAATAAAATCGTTGGTGCAATTTTCGTACTAATTCAAAAAAATGATGAAAAAACATTCATCAAGTCGCACTTCCAATCGATGGATTTTGAGTAGAACTTTTGTCAAACTCGGTGGTGGAATATGATGCAAGTCTGCGCTTACAACGATTTTTCGTTGAGATATTTTATTTCACACCGACAGACAGACAGACACATTACATTTGTTAAAAACTATCTTTTTATTTTCTCTTACTACCATAAGAAGAAGTATTTGTGATCTCGTCAAATTTTCTAAATTGTGTTTTCACCGGAAATACACGTTTTGTGGTTCCTTGTGTAGTAAATATAAAACCGATTTGTTTTTCTAAATCGATCTCTCTGTTGGTGCGGAATAAATGTAATTCTTTTAATCTAATATAGCAGATTTTTGGCATTATATTGTCATTGATATTAAGTATTTTAATTACCCAATTCAGGTAACTCCAAGTATTTTGTCTCTAGAGTGGTACAGATGGAACTCTGTCCTGATCTAACCATAGGAGAGTGTTTCTATTCAAATTAAACAATCGTTTATAAAAATGGATGTATGCTTTTCCAATAATGTCCAGAAATCATAGCCTCCCATGTTTCTACTCCATAATAAAGTGTACTTACAGAAATGGTATTTCTGTTCTACTTTCCATTGATCTTACTTCGGCTATTTTGTAGGTACCTAGAACAATGCCTGTTGGTTGAGGTTGCTTTAGTTTCGGCAAATTTTGAGGCCAAATAGCAAAGACCAGAGCTAGAGAATTTCAGTCCTAATTATGTGTAGGATGATATTAATTCTATTTCTTCACCTGAAAAATTAGAAATTCTTTCTTGTTTTTTCACTACCTCTGTGAATATGGAGTACATTTGATTTATTAAGTTAACTTCTAATAGTATCAGAGACATTTTCCGTGATAGCCTGCTTCTTTTTGTGGTCAACGGCCGGTTTCGGGCGTTCGCACATCTTCAGGATGCGTTTGTCACGCAGTGTGATGGAAGTTTGAGCTTCCTGCGATATTTTGTTTTTGAGATTATTTGCTTACACATACTGTCAAAAAGACACACACACACATAGACCATTCGCTAAAAAAATTTTTTCGTATTCAAGGGACCCCAAAACATGTGGAAACTGTTTTTGGAAAATCTGGCACCATCGCAATACTTTCTCTTACTAGGAGTAAGGCTGGACGTACTGGTTAATTAAGGATGTGGAGGAAATCTTCAACGTCGCTGATGAATAAGCCAAACAGGTATCCAGAAGGAACTTCCCCCTAAAGAATCCCTTTTGTTAGTTTTATTTCTTTGATTAAAGGCCCCTCCAGATTTCACTCTAATCTATGCATTTCATAAATATTTTTTTAAATTCTAATTAACTTTGCACTAATGCCTAACTGACTTAATTTATGCCATAACAGGGATTAAAATTTAGTAAATAAATAGTGATAATAAGTAATAATGCCACCGGTGTAATTAATAATCTTAATATTACTTTTGTTTCAGGATATTAACTTACAATTTGCTTTGATTTTCAATTTGTATACATAAGTGCACTGCAATATCAGTAGCTATTATTGGAATAGTGCACGAGTTATTTGCTATAATCCAACCAGTCGTCATAAATGATCATTGAAGTAGAAAACAAATAATTTGGAAGCTTTTGAAATTATTTATTACGGACTGAGCAATACATTTATGTACATCAAATATTAATGGATTTCCATTTATAAAAATTTAAGTAGATTAATTTTATCTGGTATTTTATCCATCGTAGCGTGCATATTTTTTAGTTTGATTTAATTGGATTTAATGCATCATTTAGTTCAATAGATTAATTTTAGGTTTTTTATTAAAATAACACAAGGCTACAATTTTTGTTTTATACATATTCGCTCGTGCGTATTAATCTGCAAGATAAACAAGGAAACATGTTTTATAAGAGGGTGAACTGCATGCAGCACTTTACTGCATGAACTTTCCATTAGCTAATGTTTTTCCTCAAAATCATTTTTCTGGTATATACACATCATCTGGCCCGGGACTGATTTAATGAGTGACTTTATAGTGTGTGGCTCTGAACTTTTTTTTACTTGTTGTAACAGCGAAATAATCCATTGTGTCAAATGTTCACAATCGAGTTTCCACCGAATACACAGTTCTAACAATGAGAGTGAAACACTCACACGATTTTCTCTTCCTGTAATTTATGTACTTTTTTATTTATTATTTATTTATAAGGGAATTACCTAGTTACAGATTTCATATTTAACTGAAAATGTATATATAAATATATATATGTCTTACTTCTTAAATATAAAACCTATTCAGTAAAGTCGAACTTCCGGTTAATGGATTTTGCCCGAAATCTTCGTGTCTGATACCTAAATAATACCTAAACGGAATACCAAGTTTGAGCTTCCTGCGATATTTTGTTTTTGAGATATTCTGTTGACACATACTGTCAAAAAGACACACACACACACACACACACACACACATAGACCATTCGCTAAAAAAAAATTTTCGTATTCAAGGGGCCCCAAAACATGTATTTCCGGTGGAAACTCTATTTGGAAAATCTGGCACCATCGCAATACTTTCTCTTACTAGGAGTAAGGCTGGACGGCCTGGTTAATTAAGGATGTGGAGGAAATCTTCAACAGGTATCCAGAAAGAACTTCCCTTTAAAAAATTCCTTTTGTCAGTTTTATTTCTTTGATTAAAGGCCCCTCCAGATTTCACTCTGGAGTGTATCTGGGATACGATTTCACTCTGGAGGCGATAATTATGTGGGCGAGGAGGCTACATGGAGGTGTGGGCTTCTACGTCTCCAAGTTTTCAGTGGGCACGGCTGCTTCGAGAGCTACCTCCATAGGAACGGAAAAGTAGATACGGAGATAAGGAGATACCTCTATTGCCCAGGGGAAAGGGATTATGCCTTCTACACCTTTTTCACGTGTGATCGGTGGGGTCGGCTCAGGGCCAACTGAGTCCCGACACGCTGGTTGGCGAACACCAGGTGGGCTGGTGGCAGCCTTTGCCAGGATGGTTCTCTGTCAATAGAGAGCCCACCTGGCCCGGGAGCTGGGCTTGTAACAGATCGGAGGGTCCCAATTTTGGACAAGCTTCAGGCCTAGCTCTCCTGGGAGAGAGGAAACTTTGTTCTCCCCCTCCCCCCCCAAGCGGAGTAAGAGAAAATACACATTTGAAGTTTAAATAAAGTTTATCAGGTTTATAATTGTATTGACTGCAGTAGGATAAAGTTGTGTGAGTGTTTCCCAACACATTTCATTTTATATTGATTTACATTATATTGATATAAAGTTACTATTAATAATCTTGGCGATATGGCGTTCTTCTTGATGAGGCGCCTTTGTGCGATGACAACGTGTACATACCCCACACCCAGAGGCCCTGCTGTTGTCATCATTCCAACGCTAAGAATTGCTCATTTAAGATGATGCAATTTCTTATTCGCCATATATCCCCATGAATAAGTGAGTTTATTTGCTTCATCAGTTCATTTAATTTTGCGTTAGATGAGAATATTGTTGCAAAATATTGTACTCAAATATTCTCTTTTTTATTTTTCGAAGAATTTATTTATCTTATAAATTCCAATAAATAATATTTTAAGAATTCAGTTATTAGAATCACGAAAACATAATCCTGAGAGGTCAATGGTGTCGTCTCCCTACAGATATTTCTGTCGTGATTGTCTATTGATTTTCCTTTCTTCTCAGTAAAAACCCTTTCTTATAATCTAAATAAGGTCATGCCTTTAGATGGGCAACCTCAATACAATTAAACACTTTGTTTCACTAGATTGCCGCCCGCTTTACTAATTGAATGTGTTATTAGCTTAAAGTCAATTGTAATCTATGAATTTTTCTAAATAAAGTTCAACATCTTTTATTACTTAATATTGTAGATTAATATTTTGCAGTGAAGATATTATTGCCTAAACAGTGCCATCGTTCAAAATTTGAAATTCAGTTTTCACCGGAAATACCAGTACATATTTGGAGATCCTCCTCAGTATGAAAACAATGTTTTATGCAAATGGTCTGTGTGTGTCTGTGTCTGTAAAATTTTTTAAAAAGGAATATTACAGTAAGCTCAAACTTGGTATTCTATTTACACACTACCACCGCATCAATCACGAAGGTTTCGGGCAAGATCCATCTACCGGAAGTGCAACTTTATTGAATGGTTTTCTTGATTGTTCCGATTTTCTCGAAGAATGAATCCAACGGATTCCTATCTGCAAACATGAATACGTAAAATTTTTACCTGTAACATTTATCGGAAAAATTGAAATTTTGGGGGTGGGGAGATGTGCTGAGGGAACATAGTACTGTGCTTTCCTCTAAAGTACTGTTTAGTACAATGTATAGTTTTTCCACCCACATAATATTAATATACATTAGAAACATTGATAGAATTTCAAATTTGGTCCACCCAGTTGCAAGTCCATTTTCATAACCACTATACCAACATCCGCTCAATATATCATTTTTATTTGTAACATTTCTCCGAGACGTAAAGGGATTAGCTCAGTGGTAGCGCGCTGGACTAGTAATGTGGAGGTTCTGGATTCGAGCCCAACAGTGCGCTGCCCTTACATTTTTTCTTCCTAGGAGCCTCTTACAGTTCACTGTTCGGTGATTGGTCAGTGTTGTCTGTAGCGAGAGAAGACTGTCCGGACGCCGACAGTGCACTGAAAATGCTCCGGTCTTTGGGGTAGCTATACGGGCCTAGAAGAGGGTTTGGATAGTATAGGGCTTGGTCCCTCTCTCGAAAAATTGATTTTATAGAGTTTTGCGGAATTTGTGACTCTAAATTTAAAATATATGGAGTTATTTCAATGTTGTTGGTGCGCTCTTCTGGAACTACAATATAATCACTTCTCTACCTGCTTGGGTTGGTAGTTTGTAGTAATTATCCCTCCACCACTTCTATATTTAAGTTAAATGAGCAAAATTCGTCTTTTTTGTTTATATAATTGTATTATCAGAAGAGTAAGAGAAAGTCGTGTGAGTGTTTACTTTGTTTATATCATTGGTGTAATAGGAAAATTGGGGAATATTTAAATTCTTTATGAACAAAAGAAAATGGAAGAGACTGGAAGAGAAATAGGTGTTGTAGACATCGAGTTCGCCATGTTTTACGTTTATCTGGGCGTGGTTATTAATGAACAAGGTGAAACTGGATGAAACACTCATACACTTGCCCCATATGCTGCAATTCACAACTTTCAATCGACAAACTTTCCTTAAACTTAGGCATTTATACAACTCATTTATAAACAACTTATTGCACAGCTGAATGTAGATGGTGACGTCATAC
>JAAEAF010010564.1:0-16073 GCA_011037195.1 Triatoma infestans
AAGTGTCTGTGACGAGCACGAAGTGGACGACCGGTTGAAGTTGCAATTTCCTCCCTCGAATCTCGAATTAACGCGTTAATTTAGGACAACAAGCGTATTACTGTTGAACTGATAGCTGGAGAAGTGCACACGAGTGTTGGGTACTGTCCATAACATTATTCAGAATAAGGTGCAGTACGAGAAAACTTGTGCGATATGGTTCCAAGACAACTTACGGACGCCCCCAAAGAAAGTGGGGTGGGAGATCCTTTCACATCCCCCCTACAGCTCCGACCTCATCGGACTTCCATTTGTTTGGACCCCTTAAAGAGGCTCTACGTGGGAATCATTTTCAATCCAATGAAAAAGTTAAAAATCAGATGCAAAAGTGGCTTCGAAATCAACCACAAAGAATTTTATGCCAGGGGCGGCGTAAACAAATTAGAAGAACGATGGAACAAGCGTATAAATTTTGCTGAGCACTAAGTTGAAAGGTAGCTCCGAAGTTTTGTATTGATTAAATAAATTGTTGTTTTTTTTTTGAGCTACAGCGATTTGTTTCATTACTTATTGAATGTCCCTCGTATATATACTCAAATCCCTAATTTTCTGTAAGGAATTTACTAAGCATAAATTTGCCAATTTCATATTATCAGGGAATTATCAATTATCTCCAAAGTGTTTGATTCAAAATACTTTGTACATACCTACAATAAAAGTAAAAATGAATTAATTAATCAGCATCAGATTCTTATATAATTCTCTCCTATTAATCTTAATTGAACAATAAACAGTTAAGGGTTTGCTAAATTGTAAATTACAAGTTACTGTATAAAACGGAGTATTGGGAGTATATCACCTTATCCACATCCTGGCTAAGCGAGTGATTATTCATTATACTTGATTAATTATTCAACTCACTTCTTAAAGAAACAGGATTCTATGAATCCTACACATTCATAGCTCCTATAGAGTAACATCCTGTTACTAAGAATAAAAGAAAATAAAAATGGCCGCTATTTTCTAACTAAAGAAGTTCCAATGGACTCTTTAAAAGTCATCCACATAGGTCTGATGTTTACAGACACGATATTATATTAATCCTTAGACTGTGTAGGATTAGGATTAGAGTGTTTCTATACATATTGATCAGTGTATTGCCCGGAGTTGGTTATAAAACACTGTAATAACGGAGATACGGTTCTTAGAAAAGCAAGACAGGTTCAGGGAGCCCCTCATTTAGTCGTGGGCAAGGCTTTACGAGAAGACTGTTCCGAGTCCAAATCCAGTTACAAAGTACTGCATGCACTTGCTGCAAAACAGGTAGTATCCAAGAACCGTTAGCCGCCAGCTCCATACGGTGGGAAAAGTACAAAAGAGATCTAGGACAATGTCTTTTCTTACATCTCTTTATTATCTTCCCCACAAGTATGGGAGCTGGCGGCTAACGGTGACTTTAGGATACTGCCTGTTCTGCAACAAGTGCATGCAGTACTCTGTGTGGTTGGATTTGAACTCAGAACAGTCTTCTCGTAAAACCTCATCAACCTCATTTTCGATATAGGACAATTTCTTTTCTTAGCAGGCCAAGGTCTGTCTGGAAGGTTTACAACTAGAAATGGTTGAAAGCCTGCATCAGTCTGAGTAAGAATAAGATCCATATTCTAATGGGATTTCTTACGAGGAATTGCAGACTCTCTGTGGACATCTGAGGAAGCAGGGCCTAGAACATGATGGTACATGCAGATTCTGTCGGATTCTGATACCGTCATCCAAAAAAGATTCTTGCGAGGAATTGCAGACTCTCTGTGGACATCTGAGGAAGCAGGGCCTAGAAAATGATGGTACATGCAGATTCTATCGGATTCTGATACCGTCATCCAAAAAAGATTCAAGAACCTGGGTTGTTACCAGCTTAGGGAAGGGAAAATACCCATCCTATAAATCCTTCAGGATCCTGGGATTCCTTAGGAATCTCAACTTGAAGAGGGTGCTGTAGATGAGCAAGCTCACCTACAGCATAAGAAGGGGTACAATAAATGACTTGTAATCGCAGTACGCAAACCCTCAAAAAAAAAAAAAAATTCTTTTCTTTCTTTTTTTTTTTTGAAACATTTTTCCCGGGAAAATTTATTTTTTTGGCGGTTTAGAAAGAAAACAGTACCGTTTCGCTTTTGTCTAAAGTACCACTTCAGTCCAACATATGGTTCTACTACCTAGATAATATTAATAAACATTAGAAGCATCAGAGACATTTTCCGTGACAGCCTGCTTCTTTTTGTAATCATCGACCGGTTTCGGGCGTTCGCCCATCATCAGGATGTTTTTGTTGAACAGTGTAATAACACAGACTTGCACAGAACATATACAGTTGATACACCTGAGGAAGCTGGGCCTAGAACATGATGGCACAAGCAGATTCTGTGGGAAAATGGTGGAAACTCCAATACCATCTCCTCACCGACCAGCGATACCGTCATCCAAAGAAGCTTCAAGAACCTGGATTGTTACCAGGTGCCAGGAGTGTATCAACTGTATTTTGCTTTGTGTAAGTCTGCGTTATTACCTGTTTAACAAAAACATTCTGATGATGGGCGGAAGCCCGAAACTGGTCGGTTGATGACCACAAAAAGAAGCATGGCTATCACGGAAAATGTCTCTGATGCTTTCCAGCTCTGCGGAACCAACCACCATAACAAACATTAGAAGCATTGATAGAATTCCCAAATTTGAAGAAAAATCGGGTACCCGGAAGTGCGATGATTTTATAGAAGAGATTTTTGAGTTGGGGGGGTGGGGATTATCTCAAAAATCAAGTATAGCGATGTCCTTTAAACTTGCAATGCTAGCAGCTTTGATATAGGCCTATCACTTTTATCTGTGACATTTTTCAAAATAAAAAGTAATAATAATAATTTTAGAAGGAAAGGGAATAGCGTAGGGAATAAGTGGTTAGCGTACTGGACTCCCACGCGGAGGACCCGGGTTTGAGTCCTCACTGTCCGCCGTGATGGACAGTGTTGTCTGTAACGGAGAACACTGTCCTGGGAGGCAGGCAGTGCACTGAGAAGGCTCCGGGCGCCAATGACCATAAATGTTGACGCGCCTTAAATTAAAAAAAATAAATAAAATAAAATAAGTTTAATTTAGAAAAAATTTGTGGCTTTTAATTTCAAATATATGGGGAGTTGGTTCCATGTTATTGGCGTGCATTTCACTTCCCTACCTGCTTTGGGTTGGTAGCCTAGTACATATCCCCCCCCAACCATCTCTAAATTTATATTAAGATAAATGAACAAAAATTTGTAATTTTACATATAATTTTATTGTATATAAAAGTCGAAAAAAGACGTTGTATATAGAAGAAAATGGAGTAAGTGGAAATATTGACAATCTGTCAAATTTTTGATTTCGAGTTTTTATTACCGGAAATATCCGTTTTGAAGTCCCCTGAGTCCAAAAAAAAAAAGAGTGGTTTTTAGCAATTGGTCTGTGTATTGGACAGCATATCTTAAAATACGAAAAATCACAGAATGTTAAAAACTTAATATTTCATTAAAGTGCTACCCCAGGAGGAGACCTGAGAATAAGCTTTTTATAAAAAACAAATCGTTCAAGGGAAAGTGCTAATTCAAAGAATTTTATTTTTCAGATTTTGTGATTTTCACGAAAATGGCTGCAACGATTTTCTTTAAACTAAGTATGTGAACTACACATATAAAGAGCTACAACTTTTATTTGAAACATTTCTCTGGGTAACGTCATTTAAGGGGACTTTTTGGTGGAAAGTGAAGGGGGGGGCTTGTTTTCATCTATCAATAGTTGAAATATACAAAATTAATTAGAAATAAATAAGATCGCCAAAATTCCGTGTTTCAAGAAAATTAGCAAACCGCAAGTGGCGTAATTTTGCTGAACAGTTTTTCTACTTTCTTTTACTCCCTGGCAAGAGGAAGTATTGCAATCGTGTCAAATTTTTGATATCGAGTTTTTTCACCGGAAATATCCGTTTTGAGGTCTCCTAAGTCCAAAAAAGCGGTTTTTAAGTACAACAACAGTACAGCTCAAAAACGTAAAATCATAGAAAGTTGAAACTTGATATACCATAGGATCTTGACAGTACGTTATCAGTCAAAATTCCTCAACCGGAAGTACTACTTTACTAGTTTTTTTTTTTTTTTTTTTTTTAATTTATTGCGATTTTGTTTGCAAAAATGGCTCCGTCTATGTTCTTCAAACTTGGTATATCAACTACACATACAAAGAGCTACAACTTTTATTTGAAACATTTCTCCGGAAAAATTCATTTAGAGGCACTTCTGGGGGGAGGGGTTGGGTTAGGTTTTTATCTAAAGTGCTATTTCAGTTGATTAGACAATTCTATCATCTAAATAATGTAATTAGAATTAATATGTTGTTGAAATTCCGAGTTTGAAAAAATTGGATAGCCGGAAGTGTGTTTACTTTACCACTTTACTAAATGATTTTTTTTTTTTTTACTTCTTCGCAATTTTCTCAAAAATGGCTCCAAACGATTTTCTTGAAACTTCGTATATATAATAAACATACAAAGATCTACAACTTTTATTTAAAACATTTCTCTCGTGAAATTCGTTTAAGGGCACTTTTAGGGGTGGGGGTGAGGTTATGTTTTTCTCTAAAGTGCTATCATAATTGGATTATACAATTCTATCATTCAAGCAAAATTAAATTAGAAATAAATAGATCCGCCAAAATTCCCGACTTTCAAGAAAATTAGCAAACCGGAAGTGCGTATTTTTACTGAACAGTTTTTTTTTGTTTTTTTTAGTTTTCAACGAATTTCATTAAATTTTGGTTATACTAAAATTTGTCAAATTGCAATTTAATGTTTTATATAATTTTAGAGTATTGGACACCCTCATAGGGCGTGAGGACGGGGAAATTGGAATGCAGATGCAACTATAAACCGCATACTCATAGCAGATTATTGGGAGGGCAAGTGAATGATGAGCCTGGTTTTAGTGCATTCCACTAATCAATCAGCATTTACGTTAATCCCTTAATAAATGTAATACGCTTAATTCGTATGATGCGATTACTTTAGTAATCACCATCATGGAAAAGCGTCACTCATCAGTGAAATTACTCTTAATGGATTATGTATTAAACTGTTACAATACAATGTCCCATTTAGTTTTTAATAAAACAAAAATACACACAGCCACACACACACACACACACACACACAAAATCTGATGCGGAACAACTCACACGACTTTATCTTAAATTTTCTTAATTAAAATTACGAAGTTTGAAGAAAATTATTGATAAATCGCTAAAAATTGAAGAATAAAAAAAAGCCAATTAATAAAGTCGCACACTTCCGGTTGATGGATTTTGACCGAAATCTTCGTGTATCTGATGCAGTGGTAGTATCTGGGACGGAATAGCAAACGTTTTGAGCCTACTGTGTGTATTTATTTCATACAAACACAAACACACACACACATATTTTCGTAAGTTTCGCTTAAAACATACTTTTTACTTTCTCTTACTCCATGTAAGAGGAAGCAATGTAATCGTGTCAAATTTTCAACATCCAGTTTTCACCAGAAATATCTGTTTTGAGGGCCCCGTGAGTCCAAAAATGTGGTTTTTAGATGGTGTGTGTGTGTGTGTATGTGAACCGCTTAGCTAAAAAATGAAAAAGCATAGAAAGTTGAAACTTGTTATTCCGTTTATGGTTCACAATGAGATCTGACAGTACGTTATCTGTCACAATTCCTCAACCGGAAGTACCACTTTACTAGTTGCTTTTTTTTTTACATTTTTGCAATTTTCTCGAAAATGGCTCCGACGATTTTCTTTCTACTTGATATATCAACTACACATACAAAGATCTAGAAATTTTTATTTGAAACATTCCTCTAGGAAAAATGCATTTAAGGGCACTTTCAGAAGAGGGGATGGTGGGTTGCCCTTTAAAGTGCTATTTCAGGTTACTATACAATTCTATCATCTAAATAATATTAATTAGAATTAAATGCGTTGTTTAAATTCCGAGTTTAAAAAAAATCGGAAGACCGGAAATGCGTTTTTACTAAAAAGTATTTTTCAGTTTTTTTTTTTTCTTTCTTGCAATTTTCTCAAAAATGGCTCCGACGACTTTCTTCAAACATGTTTTATCAACTCCACATACAAAGATCTACAACTTATATTTGAAACATTTCTAGGGAAAAATACATTCAAGGGCAATTTTAGGGGAGCGGTAGGGTTAGGTTTTCATCTAAAGTGCTATCATAGTTGATTATACAATTCTATTATCCAAACAAAATTAATTAGAAATAAATAGATTTGCCACAATTCCGAGTTTCAAGGAAATTAGTAAACCGGAAGTTCGCTTTTACTCAACAGTTTTCTCAATTTTCGACGGATTTCATTAAATTTGGTACACAAACTATAAAATTTTGTCAATTATAATTTTGAGAACTGGAGTAAGAGAAAGTTGTGTGAGTGTTTCCAGATTTCTTCATATTCACGGGGACCTTAAAATATGAAATTTCAAAAATCTAGCACGATCCCAATACTTCCCCTTAACTTCGACTTAGAGAAAAAGTAAAAATAAAAAAAAAAAATTATCGTCAGCTAACAATTCTCATAATAAAACATGGACGTGGATAATTGCATTGCCCCCACCCACAGCACCCCAATCAAGAATAAAAGGCCTGTCTACTAGTGAACTTAATTAAGAGAAATTATTTGAAGGATTATGGTGAAATGCCTGAACCATTGAATTCCAATTATCTACAGTCTTAACATATCCAACTTTTAATGAATTTCATTGAAGTAAAAGCAATTTTCTGAAATTTTACAAATTTATCGAATTTTACCGTATAGATCATGTTGTTTAATACAACTTAATGTTTAGTAGAACTTCGTAGTTTACTTGGTGTAGATTAATACAACTTAATGTTTAGTCTATTCCTAGTATATAGTTTGGTCATATTTAGGAGGGCATAGTTCAGTAGAACTTCGTAGTTTACTTGGTGTAGAGAATTTAGGTCTGTCTGTGTGTGCACTGTACCACTGCTGCGTGTTGTTTAATACAACTTAATGTTTAGTCTATTCCTAGTATTGTTGTTTAATACAACTTAAAGTTTAGTCTATTCCTAGTATATAGTTTGGTCATATTTAGGAGGGCATAGTTCAGTAGAACTTCGTAGTTTACTTGGTGTAGAGAATTTAGGTCTGCCAGTGTGTGCACTGTACTACTGCTGCGTGTTGTTTAATACAACTTAATATTTAGTCTATTCCTAGTATATAGTTTGGTCATATTTAGGAGGGCAATATTCAGTAGAACTTCGTAGTTTACTTGGTGAAGAGAATTTAGGTCTGCCAGTGTGTGCACTGTACTACTGCTGCGTGTTGTTTAATACAACTTAATGTTTAGTCTATTCCTAGTATATAGTTTGGTCATATTTAGAAGGGCATAGTTCAGTAGAACTTCGTAGTTTACTTGGTGTAGAGAATTTAGGTCTGTCAGTGTGTGCACTGTACTACTGCTGCGTGTTGTTTAATACAACTTAATGTTTAGCCTATTCCTAGTATATAGTTTGGTCATATTTAGGACGGCCAAGTTTAGTAGAACTTCGTAGTTTACTTGGTGTAGAGAATTTAGGTCTGTCTGTGTGTGCACTGTACCACTGCTGCGTGTTGTTTAATACAACTTAATGTTGCGTATTTAGATATAGGTTTGGTCAATTTAGGAGGGCATAGGTTCAGTAGGAACTCGTTAGTTTACTTGGGATTGACGAGAATGTAGGCTTGTCTGTGTGTGCACTGTACACTGCTGCGTGGTTGTTAATACAACTTAAATGTTTTAGTCTATTCCTAGTATATAGTTTGGTCATATTTAGGAGGGCATAGTTCAGTAGAACTTCGTAGTTTACTTGGTGTAGAGAATTTAGGTCTGTCTGTGTGTGCACTGTACCACTGCTGCGTGTTGTTTAATACAACTTAATGTTTAGTCTATTCCTAGTATATAGTTTGGTCATATTTAGGGGGCATAGTTCAGTAGAACTTCGTAGTTTACTTGGTGTAGAGAATTTAGGTCTGTCCGTGTGTGCACTGTACCATTGCTGCGTGTTGTTTAATACAACTTAATGTTTAGCCTATTCCTAGTATATAGTTTGGTCATATTTAGGAGGGCCAAGTTTAGTAGAACTTCGTAGTTTACTTGGTGTAGAGAATTTAGTTCTGTCAGTGTGTGCACTCTACAACTGCTGCGTGTTATCTTACTTTTTTTAATTTTGTTCAATGATAGTTTTCTATTATTAAAAGAAATTCAGAAAATTATGTTATGGTAATTTGGAACTGTAATGAGCCAAGAGATCTTACAAATTTTTATTTTTTACAATTTTATTTCTGGCAATATTAAAATGTTTTAAAGATCTTATTTATTTAATTAAGTCTGTTTACATTTTGGTAACAAACATACGACAGGTGTTTAAACAAATAGTTTGTTATACCTTTCTTCCAAAGGTCAATTCAAAATGTCAATGTAAATTTTTAAACATGAAGTGGGATTTTTTTTAATTGAGTTTTAACCAAGTATATGTGTTTTGATGTCCCCTGAATCTGAAAATAATGCTTTAAGCGAATTGTGTGTGTAAATCCGTCTTTATGTATAATTTTTTTTAATTCAGTTTTTTTTTTTGAGTTTTTCTCGAATACAATTTCAAATATATGGGGTTGGTACTGTGTTATTGGCGCGCACTTCACTTCCCTACCTGCTTGGGTTGGACATTTTCTTACTTGTCCACCCAGCGCCACCTCTGTATATAATAGTAGTACAAATAAGCACTTTTTAATTTTTTTTTTTTTTATTTAAGGCGCGTCAACATCTATGGTCATTGGCGTTTGGAACACTCTCAGTGCGCCGCCTCCGGACAGTGTTCTCTCGTTACAGACAATATTGTCCATCACCGGACAGTGAGCTGTAGACGCTCCTAGGACAAGAAAATCTAAGGGCAGCATAGCTGGACTCGTACCCGCAACCTCCGCCTGAGAATCCAGCGCGCTAACCACTGAACTAATCCCTCCCCCTTAATTTTGTTAGTTAAATAATATTTGTCGAAAAAGTCGTTGTATATAAAAGGGGGAATAGATAAGATTCGAGCTGGGAGGGCTCCAATTAATTGTCTATTGTGGATCCCCAAAAATTATAGCACACCCCTCAGCTTCGCCCACTTAATCAGGCCAGAGCAAAGCTGAGAGCGGCTCCGTCATGAAGCTCATGGCTTTGGGATTACGAGGTTCCCAGTTGAAGAAGCCTTGTTCTCGGCAGGCCGGTACACTCACAAAGGATGAGTTCCAGGGTCTCCTCCCTCAATCTTGCAGAATCGGCATAACGCGTAATCCGTAACAATTGGTGCATGTAAGTCTATTCAGCCTACAATGCCCTGTAAGTAGACCGACTATTAGCATTATATCCCTTCGGCTATGGCTCAGTAGGTCCCTAGTAAATTTAGGCAAATGACTCTTGATAAAGAGTTTTGCCTGCCTCTGTCCTGGTGGTCTCTCCCACCAGTGCAGACGCTGTACTTCTATCCAACCCTTGATAGAAGTTTGAATTAGGCTCTTGGATAACCCGCAGAAGGGTTCGGGGCCTATAAAAGTGTCCTTCGAACCCTTCCTCGCCAGAGCATCCGCCCAAAAACCCCGCTTGTCACGGCACCCAGGCGAGTGAAAGGGGGAGTAAACGAAAGTCACGTTTCGAGTGTTTCACACCAAAATTTTTTTTTTTAAATTTATCAATGCATGGAACATGATTGCTTCTATGAACTATGTACTAATACATACAATAGTTTATTATATCTAAACTAATTCACAGAATGATGATATTAGAGAGACAGTATTTCTCCGTATAATTTTATCAAAACTGTGGGGTAAAAGGGATGTGATAAAATCTGCTAGACTAGATAAATATTATATCTTGTTACTTTAAAATTAACTGTTAAATAATTATAAAAGCTATAAGAATAATTAAAATGGCAAATTATGCAAATGATTTTGTGTTAAAATATAGATTATTTTTAAAATTTTCAGATATTTGTATTAGGATGACTTTAAGTTGAAATATATACCTCATCTGGGTGACGATAGAACCGTATATTGTACTGATAGTAGTAGGACAGTAACAAAAGTCTGAGATCTTAGTTATCTTTAACACTTTGAGAGGAACTTCCAAATTGTTATAACGAACAGAGGCGACTGAGACGGTGATCCTTTCATGTTCGGTAACTTGGTCTGGTATACGGGCTCCAAAACTCCGGCTGGAGTCTATGGGGGCAGGCCTAAAGTCAAGATTAAGACCAGCCTAGGGAAGTATGCCACTGTCTTTCAGGCTGAAGTTGTGGCGCTACAACTCTGCGCTAAGGAGATTATAAGGCAAGGTTTGGTGGGTAGAAGAGTGGCCATATACTCCGACAGTCAGGTAGCCCTGAACGCATTTTCTTCACACCAAACAGTCTCAAGACTGGGTGGGAGAGCCTAACTGCTTCTAACGGATGGGTTCTCTGAAACAGCTGACACTCGCTGGGGTGCCGGACATGCGGGGTACCTAGGCAATAAGAGGGAGGATGCCCTGGCGAGGGAGGGTTTGAAGGATATTTTATAGGGCCCGAACCCTTCTGCGGGTTGTCCAGCAGCCTAATTGAAACTTCTACCAAGGGCTGGATAGAAGTACAGCGTCTGCATTGGTGGGGGGGGGGCAGAACTCCTTATTAAGAGACATTTGCCTAAATTTACCAGGATCTACTGAGTCATAGCCGAAAGGATAAGGCTAATATGTGTCTGCTAACAGGGCACATGCATACTAATAGACTGAATAGGCACATGCACCACTTGTGGATAACGCGTTATGCCGATTCTGTAAGTCTGAGGGAGGTAAGATAAAGATTAAGGCCAGCCTGGAGAAGTACACCACGGTCTTTCAGGGCAAAGTTTTGGCGTTACAGCTCTGCGCTAAGGAGATTATAAGGCAGGGTGGTAGGAGAGTGGCCATATACTCCGACAGTCAGGCAGCCCTGAAGGCACTCTCTTCACACCAAATAGTCTCAAGATTGGTATGGAACAGCCTAACTGCCCTAACCGAGGTGGGTGGTCGGAATAAGTTGTTACTCGCCAGGATGCCGGGACATGCGCGGTTCCTTGGCAACAAAAGGACGGACGCCCTGAAGTAGGGTTGCCTCTAGATTCAAGCTTCCATCAAAGAATGGGGATAGAAGACCAGCGTCTGCAATGATGGGAAAGAACGCCAAGACAGAGGCAGGCAAAACTCTTCATTAAGAGTCATTTGCCTAAATTTACTAGGGACCTACTGAGCCATAGCCGAAGGGATATAATGCTAATAGTCGGTCTACTTACAGGGCATTGTAGGCTGAATAGACTTACATGCTCCAATTGTTACTTGCGGATTACGCGTTATGCCGATTCTGCAAGATTGAGGGAGGAAACCCTGTGAGTGTACCGGCCTGGCGAGAACAAGGTTTCTTCAACTGGGAACTTCGTAATCACGAAGCCATGAGCTTCATGACGGAGCCGCTTTCAGCTTTGCTAGGCCTGATTAAGAGGGCGAAGCTAAGGGATGTACTATAATTTTTGGGTATTCCACAATAGATCTCCTATTGTAGGTCACAGTGGAATGAGGTTCGCTTTCCCCGCTCGAATCTAATCTAGTTATCTATACAATCTACTTAAGGTTAATTTTTCCTGTATACTTAAGGATTCCAAATTTAAAGGAATAATGGTTGTAGTGAGAAGTCTAAAAAAAAACTCAAAAAAAAAAAAACAATTCTGTAAAGTGGTATTTCCGGTTAACCGATTTTCCTCAAATTGAAGCAATGCTTCTAATGTGTATTAATATTATATAGGTGGTAGAACCGTATATTGTACTGAAGTGGTGCTTTAATAGAAGTTATGCATAACGCTACTGTTCTCCTCAAAAAACGCCAGCAAAAAAGTCACGTATCCCATGAAAATGTTTCAGTTAAAAGTGACAGTTATTCATGTGGGTTATTCATGGGAGACTCTTGTGGGAGGCAAAGTTGTGAGAAAATCTTCGTGAGAAAATCACGAAAAACTGAAAAAAGAAAAAAAATTTGTTTAGTAAAAACGCCACTTTTGGTATTTACTAATTCACTTGAAAGACAGAATTTTTTGGCAATCAATTTTTTTTATTGGTATCAATTATCCGTAGTGGTAGCGTGTATATTCCTTTTGTTACTGATCGGTTTCGGATTTTCAATCATCATCAGAGTAAATTCAGCTAGTTCGTTCGTGTAGAGTTTACATCAACGTAATGTTTCTGTTACACTCACAATTGTTGGTTTGTTGATTGTATATACGATATATAATGGGTATGATGAAAGAGAGAAAATAGTTTGGTTTAGATTAATAAACTAGATATAGCTGAACACTGTATAATGTAAAAAGTGACACTGACTGCCAGGACTTTACACTAAAATAACAGAGAATGGTAGAGAGGTAAAGAGTATAAGGTAGATGACACGTTGTGACTGCCGAGTGTACTCTGCTATATAACACGTACATCTCCCGCCGCTGTATTTAAGCACTTTCTCCCACTCTAGTCCGAGAGAGTGGTCCTGTCATTTTTTGTCTCTCTCTCTCTCACTGCTATGGATCCCTCTCTTTGGATCCTATTACATCATCCCATGATGGGTATGATGAAGGAAAGAAAATGATTTGCTTTAGATTAATAAACTAGATTTCGCTAAACACTGTATAATGAAAAAGTGACACTGACTGCCTGGACTTTACACTAAAATAACAGAGAATGGTAGAGAGTAAAGAGTAAGGTAGATGACACGTTGTGACTGCCGAGTGTACTCTGCTATATAACTCATATATCTCCCGTCGCTGTATTTAAGCAGTTTCTCCTACTGTAGTCCGAGAGAATGGTCCTGTCATTTTTGTCTCTCTCTCTCTCTCTCTCTCTCTCTCTCTCTCTTTGGATCCTATTACATATATATACAATCAACAAACCGACGAGTGTGAGTGTAACAGAAACATTACGTTGAAGTGAACTCTCTACACGAACTCGGGTGAAATTTGTTCAGATGATGGATGAAAATCCGAAATCGGTCAGCAATACAAGGAATATGCATGCTATGACGGGTTAAAATAGCAGACGTTATCCAGCACTGTGAGACCCATCCATATATTCAACATTTTATTTCTGATTAATTTTGTTTTAGATGGTAGAATTGTATAAACCATTATATAATCATCAGACATTTTCCATGATAGCCTGCTTCTTTTTGTGTGGTGGTCATCGGTTGGTTTCGGGTGTTCGCCCATTATCAGGATATTTTTGTCAAACAGTGTGATAACGTAGAGTGTATCAACTAAACTTGCTCTATGCAAATCTATTGTTATCACACTGTTTTTGACAAAAACATTCTGATGGATGGGCGTACGCCCGATACTGATCGATAACCACACAAAAAGAAGCAGGCTATCACGGAAAATGTCTCTAATGCTTTCCAGCTCCAAGGAACCAACCACAACAACCATTATATAAACCACCACCCAAAAAGTTCCCACCTTAAATGACTTTACCCCCAGAGAAATGTTTCAAATAAAAGTTGTAGCTCTTTATATGTGTAGTGTCACATACTTAGTTTAAAGAAAATCGTTGGAGCCATTTTTAAGAAAAAATAGTAGATAACTGAAAAAAAAACGCATTTCCGTTCATCCGATGTTTTTAAAAAATTTTTTGGAATTCTATCAATGCTTCTAATGTATCGAAGTGATAGAACCATACATTGTACTGAAGTGGTACTTTAGAGGAAAGCTTATAAGCTTATTATAGCTACAAAAAAAAAACATTCAATTAAGTGCCCCCCCCACTTACAGTCTGCTTGATTTTAAATGAAACATTATTGTCAGATACTGCCAGGGTACTTAAAAATGGAATATCAAATTTGAACTTTACCTAAGATATTTAATTTTTGGGGTTAGACTCATCTCATAAAGGGCAGGTAACAAGCTGAACAGTATACACTCTCTAACCCTTAGGATTACCACCGACTATTGTCTGATCAAGCAGTAAATTCCTTTTTTGCCTGCCCCCCATGACATAATTAAAGGGACATTTTCAAAAATTCCTTGATCATTCTTATCCGAGCACTTACTAAGTACATACAGATTCAATGACTAGAATGATTGAATTACTGAAAAGTTTATCTAGTTGTGGGAAGCATGTGGCAGCAGTAGGAATAGCACAATTTTTAATGACACACTACTTAATAAGTCAATTTATGGTATGTGTAAATTTGGATGTGACCAACCATCGACCAACCAACGGTACGTAATTATATACATTAATATATTTTAATTAATAAAAGCAATATGTTAAACTGATCAAAAGTTTGACCAAATGCATAATACCGGCAAAGTTATCTTTCTGTAATCATACAATACACACTTTGACCTATTTTCAATTTACTTATTTTGCATTTTGATTCTTCTTGTTTCCCAGGCGTTGGCAATGAATCAGTTTATCGCTGTCGAAACTGAAACCGAAATTGCGAGAAAAAAGATTTTTTTTGAGAACGAAGTCTGTGTTCAATTTAGTAAAAGTGTCGGATTGGTCCAGATTGGCTCCGTCTGCTGTGATACCTGATAATTACCTCCGGTGTTACACCTACAGTTCCAGAATAGATGCTAGGTCTGAGAGCTGTGGTCTATTTCGAGACCGGAGATCATTTGACAGTATCTCTAGATGAATGGACCACACAATCTTCCAGACTGAGGTTTATGCAATTCTTTGTTGTATCTTGCATGAGTGGGTACGTAACACTAACTTAAAAGGTGTTTGTATCTGTTCGCACAGCCAAGCTGCGCTGAAGGCGCTGAGTTCATGTGTCTTCACTTAACCAAGTTGGTGTCAGAATGTTCTAAAAGACTGGAAGATCTTCTGGGTACCGCGTCACATGGGAATTTTTGTGGAAGTGAAGGAAATGAAGGAAGTTTTTGGGGAATAGTGCTGGACAGGTTTGCCAAATTAGGCGCCTCTCTCCCATTCATTGGTCCCGAGCCAGCTGATGGAGTGTCTTCTGGCACACGTCTGTCAGGCTTTCAGACATGGACCGCTTCACAGCATTCATCCTTATGGATGAGCTCAGTTGGTTGTAGGCAGTCCGAAATGCTCATCGGGGGACATTAGTTAGACGTTGCTGTGTATTTCACGGAGCTCTCTCACGCATCTGGTTGGATCCCTTACTGGACATTGTGGCATAAGGAGACATAACTACTTAATGGGGCTCATGCCGGATCCATTTTGCAGAGTCTGTGAACCAAAGGAGGGAACACTCATCCATCTTATAACAGATTGTCTGGGTTGTGAGGAAATTAGGTTCCAAGGACCTTTTGGTCGGAACAGGATGTCTGTGGAAAAGCTTAGGCTATTTCCCCTTAAGGTTATTGTCCAATTTGTTCGGACTGCGGTGAATCTGAGATGGATTAGGACCCGGTCTGGATAGTTGTTTCTAGACCCGCGGTTTGGTTGGTGGGGGGGGGGGGTAGCTGTATCGGCCTAGTGAGGCTTGGATAGCGCGGGGTTTGGTTCACATACCCACAGACAAATAATAATAATAAATAATAGTAAAAGTGCCATTGGACAAGATAATGCTAGTGTTAGTGGGCTGGATACTCGAATATCCTCCAAACCTCTACATAGGGAAACGGGATTATGCCATTTTTGAATTATCTTGTTTCACAAAAAAGACAGGTAGACAGTCACAGAAACATTAATTATTTTATATTACTTTTTTTAACTCCTTTACTTTCTCTTACTCCTACTAAGAGAAAGTTATTTGTAATCGTCATATCGAGTTTTCACCGGAAATATCCGTTTTGAGGTCCGCTGAGCACAAAATAGTGATTTTTAGCAGATGGACTCTGTGTGTGTGAACCGCATAGCTAAAAAATGAAAAAGCATAGATAGCTGAAACTTGATATTCCGTTTAGGTATCACAATGGGGATCCGGACAGTACGTTATCTGTCAAAATTCTTCAACCGGAAGTAC
>JAAEAF010010565.1:0-29524 GCA_011037195.1 Triatoma infestans
GTAAGCCTTTTCACCAATTCTCACATCAAAGGCAGGCACCGCGATAAGTAAATAAGGTCAGAAAACTACGAAGGTCGCACAAGGCCGCACACTAAGACAGATATCTTGGTGTGAGTGTGTACAACAGTATATATAAACTCTATGATATACGACGAGAGGATTATTATATCATCTACGACCAAACTATACCCGAGCGGCAATTCACAGTTATATTCAACTTATCATTCTCGTAGTTGTGCACTTTAGTTCGTTATTTTAACCATTCTAAATTATCAGCTGTTTATCTTCTATTTATTATTAAGTATTTTATTATAGTTATTAGTTACCATTTATCACGTTTAAATTATTGTTAAAATACAGTTTATTTTTACATAAAAAACCGTTTAATAATTCGAGCACTAACTTCCAAATCTCTCAAACTAACTTCCGCCCTCCTCAAGACATCTGCTACTCCAGGAATCACACGTCAAACGATTCCATTACATCTAATATCTGATTCCATTACATTAAGATGGGCGAACGCCTGAAACCGGTCGGTGACCACAAAAAGAAGTAGGCTATCATGGAAAATGTCTCTGATGCTTGTTTTTATATTTCACCACTACTACTGTCTGTTGTGTGAAATAAACAATAAACCACTTAGCTAAGTTAACATTAGATTTTGAGATTATAGACAGTGGCGTATTCTGGAAGGGTGTGCTGTGTACTGGATATCTTCCGATAAAATTCAGAAAGTGCATACAAAATAATTGACTTATTTTTCAACCCAATGTATTTAAACAAATTTCCATAGAGCGCCGGATGTTTCTTCCAATAGTTGTTCAGGAAAATTTTGGTGATAGACCTTGTGTATTTCTGTTGATGCACTTATTCTAGCAAGTTAATTTGATTAATTATGCAATCTGTTATTTCTAAATAAAATCGCCGATAGTGATTTTCTTGTTCAGCTCTATCTGGACAATGACGTTTTGATCTGAACTGATGGGTTTCATTACTCTTATCTAGAGCACTGTTCCAAATTGATGGTAAAGGATTTTCTCTGCCATGTTGCAGTTGAGATTTTGTATTATTTACATTTTCATGCTACAATAAACAATCTCAAAATCTTTAGATTATACAAGATGTCAGTATAGGAAAGGAATTTTGAAAATATTTCCATAGTATATATTGTCTCAAATTCTTGCAGAAACCACGAGATTGAAAATAAAATTAGATTAAATGAAAGATTAAATTGTATTAAAACTTTTCAATGTAACAATGCTCCAAAGCATTAACAAACACAGACTGTGCTGCCCGCGCCAGCGGACAACTCTTCCTGACAGCATAAAATAGGCAATATTATCAGAGACATTTTCCATGAGGAGTGTGTAAACTGAATTGGCTCTGTGAAAGTCTGTGTTATCACACTGTCTGACAAAACGCATCCTGAAGATGGGCGAACGCCTAAAACCGGTTGATGACCACAAAATGAATCAGGCTACCACGCATGTTTTCCAGCTACGCAATACGTAAGTATCGCCACAGTGCCACTCTGCGCGGCGCGCAGTCAAATACACTGGTAGTTATCACGTAAAGCCGTGCTGCTGGTAGAGCGTACGACCAAAATAAATGTAAATTAATATTTTTGTGACTCAGGGCGTGCGGCGCATGACTAGCACACCCGTAATTATAGAACTCTTACTCTAATTTCTTGTAGATCAATTTATGTAACCCTCTATGTATGTGTTTAAGGAAACTATAGATAATGGCGAGGATAGCGAAGGTGACAGTGGTGCTGTAACTGGTGACAATCCATCTCAAGGTATTTGCTGCAGGAGGAAACGAAAGAAATCACGCAAGGATACATACACTGTTGTGAATCCAGATGGCAATGTTTATTACTACTGGTTAATGTTGTTATCTATCTGTGTACTGTACAACCTGTGGACTATCATTTTACGTCAAACATTTCCAGAATTAGAGGTAAATATTTTTTGACATATCTCGTTTTTCTCTTATTTATTGGCTGCATTTCTTATTCAGTTTGATTGGGTTGGGTATTTTTGAACCAAATTTACAGCCAGCTTTTTCTTTTTATTCAGTATTTAATTTTACATTCGTCAGGTTTGGTTTTTAGCTTTACGTTTCGACAATCAGTTTGCCATTTTCAAAAGCTTTTGTACTAATGTCTGTAAAATGTATATTGTAAATTTAATATCATTTTACAGAATTAGTACAAAAGCTTTTGAAAATGGCAAACTGATTGTCGAAACGTAAAGCTAAAAACCAAACCTGACGAATGTAAAATTAAATACTGAATAAAAAGAAAAAGCTGGCTGTAAATTTGGTTCAAAAATACCCAACCCAATCAAGGTAAATATTTTGTTTATTTTTTTCTTTGGTAGTACCCCTGCAAGGGAGAATTTATTTATCTACACGTTCCAGTAAAAGTTCTTTATGTGACAAATTACATATGATAAAATTAGAAGACAAAATAGATAGTTATTTTAATTTAATTAAATAATGTAGCAAGCATAAGATCATAAAACAAACAAGCAAAGAAAAATCTGGTGTGAAACACTGACACGACCACTTATTACGACAATTAATTATAGTTAAAAATTGACTAATTTGTATTCACTTGCCCTAATATATAGAAATGATAGGAAACATGTTGGGTAGTTACTCAAGGCAGATTAAGGTAACATATGAACACTGTAGTGTGTTTATAGTACTCTGCAAGCCAGCGCCAATAACACTGCACTGAAACGTAGTGTTACAAAATTCTTTAGAACCTCATAAAATCATCAGTATCCTGAAAAATGATTCAAATAAATATGATACATTTGTATCTGTGCTGAAGTATTCTAAGTTTAAATAACGTCCTTATAACCATTTCGATTGAAAATTCCGTTTAAAATTTAAAACACCTAAGAAACTATTCTGTAATGTCGCACATATGATTAAATCTGGTATCCTAGCAATACATCTAATGCTTAATATTATATAGGTGGTGGAGCCATACATTGTACTGAAGTAGGAAAGATAAATACTACTGTTCCCCCAGGAACTTCAAATAAAAGTGATGTGAAGCAATTTGTGTGTAAATAATATACGAAGTTTAAAGGAAATCAGGAAAGGAAACAGTCTAAACCCCACCCAAGACGAAAACCTCACAACACCCAACATATTCGCCACTTTCACATACATAGAGAACGATGTTTAAAAAACTGACAAACTTTTTAAAAAAAAACTAGACTTGAGAACAGCATTCAGAACAAACAATAAACTTATAAACAAAATATGCGCACATATAGAAATAACCATATGCCGTATGGCAAAAGTGGTAAATACAAACTCTCTTGTCTTGAATGCAAATTGCACGTACGTAGGCCAGACCGGAAGACGCCTCAAAGATAGGTTTAAAGAACACCTATGCTCATACAAATACAACAAAACCGACTCCTCTTATGCTAACCACCTTATAAAGAACAACCACGAACCACTAAATATAGAAAAAACAATGGTCCTATTACTCCAAGGCACAAAAGGAAGACGAATGGACACTCTAGAAAAAAATTAGTAATATATAAACACAAGGCTATCCACAAAAACATAATGAATGACCAAATAAACTAACTCAGACACACTCTCTAAGGTCATTCCTCACACCTAACCATATAACAAACATACTATCAACTAGTATAAAACACATCTATGCATAACACACACACACACACATACACACACACACACACACACACACACACACATATATATATATATATATAAATGTTCACAAAAAAAGTGCATGATTTATTTGTATGATAAATTTTAAAAATCTCCTACCATGCCCTATTAAAAATATCTTAACAAATACCACCACATCTCTCTCAACATATTCTTAATGTAAATTAAATATAAATTAATTTTTTTTTTGAGGGTTCTGTTCTGCGACCATTATTTTGATCCTGTCGAACCCAGTTATACCTGATTAAATTTTTTTTTATCCTGTTCATGGATTTCTAATAACCTTTTAAAACATATCTTAGGTAATCTCGAGTCATCCATTTCTCCAATACGCTTAAGCCATCCCAATACCGATTTTAAAACATCTCTTGTCATAGGGAACGTGCCCGTTTCAAGTCTTATGGAAAGTGAGGGGGGGGTTGGAACGTACAAGACCTAAACCATCTCTTAAAATAGCTACACTGGAGTTTATCGAGCAGATAGACATAACGTAGGCCCCATATGGATGCACCGTACATTAGTACGCTTTTGACGAGTGATTCAAAAACACGGATCTGGGCCTCCCAGGAACATAACTTAATATATACAGGGTGTCCCAAGGTAAATGGGTAACGACTTTTTCTCGGAAACTAAGATAGCTAGAAAAAAACTAAAAAATACGTGTCCCCGTAGTTTTTTGTTAGAAATCCAAATTTAATTTGCAAATTTGTTTTGGAGAAGCGAGATACAGGCACCAACTTCATTTTTTCAAATGGGGAGGTGTGGTTTTTATTAAAGAAATAGGTTCCTCTATTTTTTGTAAGAAAAAATTACTTGAACGGTTTTTTTCTGTGAGCGATATTTTACAAGTTATGAATGAAAACATGATTTCTATAAGAAATTTCAAAATGATATTAATAACGGTTTTTTGATTGAATAAGAAGAAAAGTACTATTTTATTATAAATTTTACTCCTCATTAATTACAGATCTTGCTCGAACTGGCCCCCACCATTAGAGATGTATTTCTTGGTCGTAGGAAAGATGTATGCATCTATAATTATGAGAGGTTAAATATAATAAAAGTACTTTTCTTCTATTCCTCAAAAAAAAACGTTATAATATCATTTGAAATTTCTTCTAGGAATCAATTTTCATTCATAACTTGTTTAAAATATCACTCACAGAAAAAACCGTTCAAGTAAATTTTTCTCTATAAAAAATAGAGGAATCTATTCTTAAATAAAAACCACACCTCTCTATTTGAAAAAATGAAGTTGGTGCTTGTATCTCGCTCTCGAAGCACCGAAACAAATTTGCAAATTAAATTTGGTTTTCTAACTACGGGGACACGTATTTTTTAGTTTTTTTCTAGCTATGTTAGTTTCCGAGAAAAAGTCGGTATCCATATACCTTGGGACACCCTGTAAATACTACTCATTAGTACATCATAAAATTTCGAAGCCAATCCTGAAAGTGAATGCAATACCATTCCCCCTTCACAGTAATAATTGTTTATATTCATAAAAATATTGTTAAACTAAGTTATATGTTTATTGTCGCAGGAAATGTGGTATGAGTACTGGATGATTGCAGATATCTTCACGGATATAATATTCCTATTTGATGTAGTTGTACAATTTAGAACTGGCTATTTAGAACAAGGACTAATGGTCTACGATTCTTGTAAACTCGCTGATCATTACATTAGATCGAAAGCATTTATACTCGATATTGGCTCATTAATTCCATTAAATGTATTGCAATTAAGCATGGGAATGAAGTTAATTTTAGGATTACCAAAATTTTTAAAAGTAAGTATATATATTCTAAAAAGTAAGTATTTTTAAAAGTAAGTATTTTTCTTTTCTTTTCGGGTGCTATAATGTTTCTATGCGCTGCTCTCTATTATGCTCCTATAAATATAATTTGTTTATAATTATTTTAATTATAGAAAAATGAAAAATAAAAAATTACATTCTTTCATTATGTAGCCTGGCTCGCTGAAGGCGCTGAGTTCATGTGTCTTCACTTTCAGGTTGGTGTTAGAATGTTCTAGAAGACTGGAAGAGCTTTCTTCCCTCAGGGATGTGCTTCTAGTCTGGGTGCCAGGTCACATGGGAATTTTTGGGAATGAAGAGAGGTGGATAGGTTTGCAAAATTAGGCGCCTCTCTTCCTTTCATTGGCCCCGAGCCTGCTGTTGGCGTGTCTTTTGGCACATGTCTGTCAGGCTTCCAGTCATGGACGCTTCACAGCATTCATCCTTATGGATGAGCTCAGTTGGTTTTCGGCAGTCCAAATGCTCATCGGGGGTCCGGACAAGGCCATTAGTGAGACGTTGCTGTGTTTTTTTTCACAGAGCGCTCTCAGTCATCTGGTTGGATCTCTTACTGGGCACTGTTTATGGAGACATCTCTACATAATGGGGCTCATGCGGATCCATTTTGTAGAGTCTGTGAGACAGAGGAGGAAGCACCCATCCATCTTATGACTGATTGCCTGGGTTGTGAGGAAAATTAGGTTCAGGACCTTTGGTCGGAATAGGATGTCTGGGAAGAGCTTAGGCTATTTCCACTTAAGGTTAATGTCCGATTTATTCGGACTGCGATGAATCTTAGATGGATTAGATCCGGGTCTGGATTTTTGTTCTAGACCCGGTTTGTTATTGTTTGGGCCCAGTGAGACTTTGGATAGCGTAGGGTTTCCCTCCCCACAGACAAATAATAATAATAATAATTCATTATGTTTGTACTGAAATTTTCCTATGCATGGAGAAAAGATATGCGGGAAGGTATATATGCTCTGGAGTAAGATACTCCTTTCCTCTGCAAATCACCTCGCTTCAGTTTATTCGCCGACTACTGACTATTGACAGGACGTTGTTCTTCCAGTCAACACAGAAAATTGTTACTTTAATATCCTAAAATATCGTCAGCAATACTATGCCGATAGTTGGGACTTGAATTTTTTCCTGGCTGGATAAACTGAGATACTTGCATTCCATACTTTTGACATTTAGATTCAGGCTCGTAATAATGCATCCATTTCCTTTTCTCAAATAACGTTGTTCAATTAAGATCCCTGGAAATACGAGTCTGTTTTCTTTATAATATTATCTGTTAGTTATCTTGGAAATGTTTTGCGATAGTTCAGTCTTTAATGAAAAGTGGAATGAATTGTGCCAATACTTTGCATTTATTTTTTAGCAATTTATTTTGTTATAATTCTTCTTATGTTTTCTTGAATCAATACGAGATCAAATTAAATGGAGTAGAAACTTTGATTGGCCCCGCATGTTGCAAATCAAACATACTTATTCCAGAATCAACGTTTAATTCTATAGAAATTTGCACGATTCATACAACTTAAACCGTATAGCTTCTTCTTCAAAAACCAGAAATATTATCACTGAACGCTATTCTTCCAAAGTATAGATTCTTAGATAACGTGCCATCATTGAATGAGTAATAGAGTGGAAGATTGGAAGGTCAAGCAACTATTTAAGACTGATAACTGATTTAAAACTGAAAGATCCTTATTTTTATATAAATATTCTTTGATTTAGAGTTCTCCGTCTCTTTACTTATTGAATGAATGACTGTCATATCTGATACAAATTTAGGCCTTTATGCATTTTTCATTAAATTGTTCTTCTAAGTCTAACATATATTCTGTTTTAATATTGTTTAAATAAAATGTAGTGTAATATCATCAGAGACATTTTCCGTAGTAGCCTGTTTCATTTTGTGGTCATCGACCGGTTTCGGGCGTTCGCCCATCTTCAGGATGCATTTTTCAGACAGACAACACAGTTGCACAGAGCAAATTAGTTTTACACTGTGTGTGAACTACACAGTGTGGTAAACTAATTTGCTCTGTGCAAGTCTGTGTTGTCACACTGTCTGAAAAACGCATCCTGAAGATGGGCGAACGCCCGAAACCGGTCGATGACCACAAAATGAAACAGGCTACCACGGAAAATGTCTCTGATGCTTTCCAGCTCTGCGGAACCAACCACCACAACAATAGTGTAATATCATTTATTTATTTTTTTTCAGGTTTACAGAGTATATCGCTACTATTATATAGTGGAATCTCGCACAGTATATCCAAATGTATTACGCGTTGGAAATCTGATACATATACTACTAATACTTGCACATTGGTATGGATGTTTCTATTATATGCTATCAGAAGCTGAAGGCTTCAAAGGAGCATGGGTGTATCAGAATAGACCTGGAGAAAATACATCGCTCAGTAGGAAGTATCTTGGTTCGGTATATTGGTCAACTCTTACTTTAACAACTATTGGAGATCTTCCTTCTCCAGAAACAAACGTCGAGTAAGTAATTGTTAACTATTTTAAGGCCTATTTGACACTAACATATCTGTATTAACTCTTTATCCTCTGTTCTTTGATGCACTGCTTTTCGGATTCTGCGTGGCACATTCCAAGAAAGGATGAACAATCTGTTAATTCAATTATCACAAAAACTACAAAACAAATAGTTTTAAATTGAGAATACTTATATTTAAGTTCTGAAATTAGGAATTGCCTGTTACTAGCCGCCATTTTCACATACTTTCCTAGTCCGTCCCACTCATTTCCGTTGTGAATATCTACCAGTTTGCCTATTTTCAAAATTTCTTCTCTATATCTCGTCAGAATCGGGCATACCATTAAGAAATGATAACCATCATCTTCTTCACCTAAGTTTCTTCTGCCAAATCATTAATGAAAAGCGAGAAGAGGCTTGGGCTTAATATGCAACCTTGTCTCAAGCCAAAAAGTTGGTTCGAAATTGCTGGGAAATGCCATTTTGGTTCCATTGCAATCGTTTCATTTTTGATGTTCATTACGTCCACCGTATTTGATATTGTAAAATGTATGTTGAGGTTCGGTCATTTGTGAGTTGATAAACCTAATTTATGCAGTTTATAAAGAAAGTGCTCGATGATCTATGGAATCAAACCCATTGCTGAAGTCTATAAAAAAAACACTTTTATTTAATTTTACGATGAACCTTTAATCGGGCCAAGGCTAGTTGAAGAAAAGAGATTGTCCAACGTAGAAAATCCTCTTTTTAATTCCAGTCTGACCTTTGAAGATAATATTATTTTCTTCCATGCAAGAGTTCAATCTTAAAGATAAAACGCCTGCATAAATTTTGATGATCATGTCCATAAAAGAAATTCCTTTAGATAATTTTTTTGTCTCATTTACATTTCTTGCTTTATATAATGAAAAAAATCAGATTTTTCTTAAAACTATCAGGTGACTTTCAGAACTTAAAACAACTTATTAAGCAATCCAGTTAATTATAACGTATAAACAAATTTATCTGAAGCATTCTTATAGAATTCATGGAGAATTCTGTCTAATCCTGGCGCTTTCTTGCATTTTGCGTTTTGCATAACCACGACTAAACTCACTTATGTTTACATATTTTTACTACAAGTATACGAACTGTATAAGGACATATTGAATGTGTGTATGCGTGTGTTTGTGCGTGTGTGTGTGAGAGAGAGAGAGAGTATAGCAATGTAATGTTGCAGACATGCTGTCGAATCCTGATATTGATATAAATACTACTTCTCATATATTTCTGAGATGCTGACTGTTATCAGATACAATATAATTTTCATTGGTAAGGTGTGTGACAGAAACATAAAGTTGAAAGTTAACTCTGTACATAAACTTGATAGCTTTACTCTGACGATAGATAACCATCCGAAATTGGTCAGGAACAACAAAAATAATCATGTTACGTTGGATAAAATTCCAGATAAAAAAGGTTATATTTTGGAAATAAAAGAATTATATTTATTATTTTTATAAGCAGCCCACCTCCACTTAAAATTTTCACCAGCCGCCACTGATTCCTATTAAAGATTGTCCCTCTGAAAGAATAGTAAAGATATATTTTTAATCATTCTTACTTATCAGGTTTTCAACTGGGGGAAAACTAGTCAACATTGGTTAGTATTAATATCCGGTAATTACCTTAGATATTGCGAGGACGGTTTAAGAATGGATGGAAGCTCTGGAGCTGCTGTCTATTTTGAGATAGAAGATCTCTTGGTGTCTGCGCGGCAGACACCCAAGGTGCGGTGGTGAACGTACGCCAAGAAGCGGAAAACATAACGTACGCCAAGAAGCGCAAGTAAGAGAAGAGGCGATGACACAAGTTCGTAAAGACAAGATAGCAAAGAAAAAGAGGTGAAAACTTACCCAAAGATGATGATGACCAGAAGTCAGCAGGCGACGGTGAAGGCGATCAGTAACGGGCGAAGGAAAAGGCGCGGATGGTTGTTTGTGCTATATAGGTGTGTGTGTGTGTGTGTGTGTGTGTGGCGGAAGAGAGGAGATCAGGGGAAAAGGAGGGCGATAGAGTGCTTCGTGGAAGTGGATGCTGCTACTGTTGAAGCGGCTGATGGCGGTGAGTCCCCAAGGCGCGAACAGTATATCTTCTTGAAGATGCAGGCGAGAGAGGTGCTGCTTAGTATTATTCGATGAATAAACTGGCCCGAATAGGCGCGTATAGGGCGAGTAGAAATAGAAGGCGAAATTACTAGTAACAAACACAGAGGTTGGCGTTCAGAGGACCAGAAGAAGAGTGAGAGAGAAAGGAAGGGCGCTGGCCGAGGCATAGGAAGTAGGGAGGGAAAACGGTGTGGTCAGATGGCGAAATAGGAAAAGGGAGGAGGGAAGCAGGCAAAAAAAACTAAAGAGGGGTTCTAAGAAGGCGCTCGGACGCGCGGGCGGAAACGCGCGCGCGCGAGAGGTACTGCGTGGGCTGACACACCCACACACGACCCAACACTTGGCGATGCCTTTTTTTCAGAATGGTCCACTGTTTTCCAGGTTAAGGTTCATTTCGGAAGAGCGGGTATGTAACTTAAATTTAAAAAGTGTATCTGCGCCGATAATCAGGCTGCGTTGAAGGCATTAAATTCTTGTCTTCACCTCCAAATTGATACCAGAATGTTGTAGAAGATTGAAAGAACTATCTTCTTTCTAGGAGTGTTCTTCTAGTCTGAATACCAGGACATAAGAGAATCTCAGGAATTTGAAGAGGCGGTTAGGTTGGCTAAAATAAGCGTCTTTTTCTCTTGTATTTGTCTATGGCCTGCTGTTTGCTTATCTCTAGACTACAAGTCTGTCAAGCTTCCAGACACTGACAAGCTTACAGTATTTAACAATAATGGAGGAACCTAGTTTGTTGTCAGCCAGTATAAGATCCTGATTGGGGGTACAGATGGCCCTGTTAAGTGGGATATTGCTGTGTTTTTCATGGCCCTATCTCAGGCATTTGCTTTGATTCCCTGCTAAGCATTGAAATACCTTTTCAGACGAAATTTTTATATAATGAAGCCTTATGTCAGAACCCTTTTAGACAGTTGAGAGACAGAGGAGGAAACACCCATCTATCTGATGACAATTGCTGCGTTTATGAGGAGATTAGGTTCAGGAATTTAGTTGGAAAGGATATCGGTGGAAGAGCTTTGGCTGTTCCATCTTGAAGTTTATTGACTGGTTTGTTCGAACTGTCCAAGTCTAGTTAGGATTTTTATTCTAAGCTAGGCTTGTTGTTGTTTCTAGAGGGGCTAGTTGTATGGACCAAGAGGGGCTTTGGATAGAGTAAAGCCCAAAAATAATAATACACCGTAGAATATTTTACTGGGAACTTTTGAAAGCCAAGTACGAAAAAAAGGAAATTGCATTCATAAAGTTTTTAGTTTTAAATCTGTATAAGAATCAATTTTTGGGCATCGTTACTTATCGTTATTTCCATTAAAATACTTAATTAATTCTGTTAATTATTACTTCTTTTTTTTTTTTTAATGCTAGTATAATAATTCAGTGATGTGTTATTATAGTACACAGACGGAAGGCCTTCAAAATCTTTCTAGGCGAGGGCTCAAATCCCGCCTTCTTCAAATCCACTCTGATCTAGGGTTAGTATTTCTAATTGCGTAAATCTTCCACTATGCGGTAGATTGAACAAATGGAGGCTCACCAGTGTGTAGTGAAAAATAAAATAACGTAAAATCTAACTTTTAATTCTGAGTCATTAATTTAAATCACAGTTTAACAACAACAATAATAATAATCAATAATAATAACAATGAAAATAATATAAAATAATAACCATAATTAAATAATATTAATAATAATGACAGAAGCTTTTATGAAAAACACCCACACACACTTGTGAACCCAAAATGCCTTGCACATTTAGTTAGTTATTATAGCTCCTGGACCATTGGATATCCTTATCATATCATATCACAGTGCTTGGTGTAGATCAGGGTCGATAAATAGTGTAGTTCAGGGACTTGCTAATTTTTAGTGCAATCATTACAATTATATATGAGACATTTTCTTCAACTTGCAATGTTGTTTACAATTGCAAATAGTTGGGGCTTGCATTATTTTATAAAGATGGAATTACAACTGGTTTACTGACAGCGCCTTCTACCTCAACCCTATGTAATGGGCAGTTTTCATTTAAGCCCAAACTGCCCATTCAGAAAACCTATAAAATCAAATTTTACGGTGAAATATTTCAAATAAAAGTGTTAGCATTGCATGTTTAAAGATTGAAGCCTAACAGTGAAGTTCCAACAGATCCTTTCAAATTTGCCTTGAAAAACATTCCAAATATGTTATTCTGACTACCGGAACGCCACCAAAGGGTTATACTTAGCCCACTCATTCTTTCATCTCATAACAGTGTTGTTTTGTTAACAAACGCTTGTCCTCAGGCAAAAAATAATTTCAATCCCAGGTTTGGTGTCAGTAACTCCGTTCCAAACTTTACGAACCGCTTACAACATAATACTCGCATTTACAAAAGAAGGTGAATTGAGGTTTCATCTCTCTAGTTGCATTTCCTACAAAAAAAGATCCAACATAAGACCCATGTTGCATGTTTCCATTGGAGACAGTGCCCTGTAACTATGGCAGTGATTCTCCCCATGTCATTTTCTCCCTACTAGGGAGATACATTGTATGAGAGCTTATTTGATCCCTGAGGAACAATTTGAGTGCCTCTGCTCTGCAATACTCTTCCAGTAGAGATTATACTTGTCTGTAAATCACTTCTCTTAATAGTCTCACGGAGAGTTCTGTTCGAGATTAGGGGAAAAGACTCCATGCCAATAGATGGTCGTAAAGCTCTTTCCTTTGCCAACGTTCAGCCACATTTCCTTGGATGCCTCTTTGTCCCTGAGCACCCAACTTAGCCGTAGACTTATATCGTTGACCATAGGTTTCTAGTTTTATTTGGCATTCCTTTACTAATTTTCATTTGTAACATCTCGCCACTAACTTTTTTAGTGCAGCCTGGGGGCGGGGGGTAGGTCAGAGATATTAGTTGTTTTTCTTCTGCCTTTTTTGTCCTTGGCCCGAAATGCTCTGCACAGCCTAGGATGGCGAAAATTTTTGAGTATGCAAGAATGATGCAAGGGATGTACTGACTGAAGCTTCTTTCTTTGCCTGCCTTAGCCACATTTCCTTGAATGCCTCTTTGTCCAGCCTGCAAGTTCATGCCTGCAAGATTGCAAAATTTCAGCCTGCAAGAATGATGCAAGAGATTGTACCGGAAGCCAGCCCTAACAGCAATGTATTTTAAAGTCATTTATGAAAAAAGCACATTTCGTTTTCACTTATGCACTTGTCGATGTGAAAATTGGTGTTTTTATTATTATTAATGATGGGTGCCCCGAAGGCTTCTTATCACCCCCCCCCCCCGCCCAAAATAATCCACTCTTAAGTAAGACTTCTCCCAGTAGTCTACCGGTCTACAAATATTAAGATATCCTAAAACTCCAACTCCCCCAAGCATTCTCTTTAGAGTGTTGCCCAGTCAAGTATACGAAACTAGTATTGGCCAAACGGGGACACTGACCTGCATAGCGATACACCGTATCCACAATGCTGACACGGAGGACTAGACGCCCTGCCTATTTTGTGCAAATGACTGGCCATCCAGGCGTGTGCAGTCAATTGTACCCTACTCAACGAGAGAGGATACTTCATTCTCCCTGTCTTATACCTTTTATAAATCTTTGAGCCTGGAGACAGCCCTCAGTGTCCCTCCATAGCTTCTCCAATTGCCCTTTTCCTCCATTGTTGACTTCTCTGTCACAAAATTGATTAGTGACGGTCAAAGTGGCTCAGGACCACAAAATGGCAGTATGGATCCCACCTTAGCCAATTCGTTCGTTCTCTCATTGCCCTCTAGTAGGGGCAATGCTCGTAAACAATGCTTTCCATTAAAGTACCATTTCAGATCAGTCGATGGTTTATACCACCTACATAATATTAACGTAGATTAGAAGTGTGACGGTCAAGTGGCTGAGGACCACAAAATGGCAGTGTGAGTCCCACCTTAGCCAATTCGTTCGTTCACTCATTGCCCTCTCGTAGGGGCAATGCTCGTAAGCAATGCTTTCCACTAAAATACCATTTCAGTTCAGTCGATGGTTTTATACCACCAACATAATATTAACACACATTAGAAGCATTGATAGTATTCCAAATTTACAGAAAATCGGATAACCGGAATTGGATAACAGGAATTTGCTTGAAAACGGGTAAAATGATTTTCCTTAAACTTTGTCATATCAATTACAGCTACTAAGAGCTATATAATTTTTATTTGAAACATTTTTCTGGGACAATTCATTAAAAAAGTATTGGGGAAGGGGCGGGAGATATGTTTTCTTATAAAGTGCTTTATTACCGTTTATTATACAATTCTATCATCTAAATAATATTAATTAGAATTGAATATGTTGCCGAAATTTTGAGTTTAAAGAAAACCGGTTTTACCAGAAGTTGGGTTTTTACTAAACAGTTTTTTTTTTTTTTTCAGTTTTCTGCGTATTTATAAAATGCCAAGGGATTTCTTTAAATTTCATATATTAACTGTGAATACTGAAACCTATAAGTTTTATTGAAACATTATTCCAAGAAAGTTCATTTAAATAAGTCATTTTACTAAATTTAAATTCTCCCATTAATATAAAATTGAAGACAAGTAAACACTTAGTCAAAAATTATATATTTGAAGAAACTTTGTCCGTTACAATTTTGTAAACTGCAGTATGAAAAAGTTCTGTGAGTGTTTCACACCAGATTTTTTTTTTTTTTTTTTTGCTGGTTCTCTTGATGGGTTTAACACATGGTGTAGTTATTTACAAAATTCTTGAAGACTGGTAGAAGGGGGGTTATTGCTTGTTTTCGTTGAAGATTGATTTTTGACTACGGAATTTGGCCTATTTTTACACAAAAATGTTGGAGAGTTTTAGGCGTGGGTTGTTATTATAATTTGACAGCCCATTTGAGTTTTTCATACACATATTATCCGTGTCAGATACGCATTACATAGTACAGTGGCGGTGTTATACGGTAGATATAGAAAATATGGAATCAGTGGCGCCATTGTATTTGCGTAGTGCAAATTTACAATTACATTGGTTATATTATCCAGTGAGAGGTGGTTATTAAAAGAAATAGACAATTTCGATTGTTTAATAGATATTAGTTTTTTCCAACACCTGTTCACCACTTATAGTTTGCGATATAATGTGTATATATGTGAAGAAGTGTGTGAAATATCTTGATGCATGCTGTAAATATAGATTTGGCAAATACTATTAACTGGAATTTTTTATTGTTTTGCATTAAAATAAATATAGTGATAGTGGGTATACGATTTACTACTCAAGACAGGTAGTAGTTATTATTATTCAAAGAAGGGGAGGGCAAAACCTTACGCTATCCAAAGCCTCCCAGGGCCCATATAGCTACCCCTAAAGAATAACAACCACTGGGACTAGAATGAAAATCCAGGCCCAGGTTTTAACCATCTAAGTTTCACCACAGACCGAACAAATCGGACCAAAACCTTAAAAGGACACAGCTTAAGATCCTCTACCGACATCCTATTCCGGCCGAAGGTCCTAAACCTAATCTCCTCACAACCCAAACAATCCGTCATCAGATGCATGGGTGTTTCCTCCTCAGTTTCACAAACTCTACAAAAAGGGTCAGGCACAAGTCCCATTATATAGAGATGTCTCCTTAAACCACAATGCCCAGTGAGGAATCCAACCAGATACCTGAGGGAGGTCCGTGAAAGACATCGGACCCCACTACTCAACGCTCCGTCCGGGCCCCCAATGAGCATTTTAGACTGCCGACAACCCACTGCACTCATCCATAAGGATGAGTGCTGTGAGGTCATCCACGTCTGAAAGCCCGACAAACATGTGTCAGAAGACACACCAACAGCAGGCTCTGGACCAATGAAAGGGAGAGAGGCGCCTAATTTGGCAAATCTATCCACCTCCTCATTCCCAAAAATTCCCATATGACCTGAAACCCAGACCAGAAGCACATCCTTCAATGAAGAAAGATCTTCCAGTCTTTTAGAACATTCCAACACCAATCTGGAAGTGAAGACACATAAACTCAGCGCCTGAAAGTTATTACATTATATTCCTAAAAGACAGCGCCAATAAACATTAAATAAAACCCAAACTTTAGTTTTATAATAATATGATATTAGTAATGAACCCTTAGTTACAGTCTCAATTATTTTTATTTTTTCTAGAAAGAATTTACATTCTTATATCCCCGACGTTTCAACACTGCACACGTGTCATTATCAAGGGAATAATCTTTTTTTTTTTTTTTTTATTACAATCTGAAATTTATATACATAAAAAATTTAATTGTACATATAAAAAATTATTATATTGTCCAGCAAATTGAGATTTACCAACCTTATAATAGTAAGTATATATATATATCTATATATATATATATATAAAAAATTGAAACCAATTTTTTAAGGTACTCAAGGTGAACTTTTTTGGTAAATTGAGTAACTATGTGTTACTACTCCTGTTCATTTTAAAAAAACGAATGGTTTTTGTTATATTGATAAGAGAAATAACCCAATAAACTGGTGGTTTTGATTACTCGTGCTGATTAATAATTCATCGTTTTATAAAATTAATCAGCACGAGTACTCAAAACCATCAGTTTATAAGGTTATTTCTCTTATCAATATAACAAAAAAAAACATTCGTTTTTAAAAATGAACAGGACTAGTAACACATAGTTACTCAATTTACCAAAAAAATTCGTAAAATGACGTACCTTAAAAAACTGGTTTCAAATTTTTAATATATATATATAACAACTTACTATTATATAAGATTGGTAAATCTCAATTTGCTGGACAATTATAATAATTTTTTATATGTACAATTAAATTTTTTATGTATTATAAATTTCAGATTGTAGATAAAGAAGAAGAATGCACTTTATAAAACAAAAGTGAGGCTGCTCAACTATGTTGAGTTGCTAAGCACACAGCTTGATAATCAGTCTCAACGACATTCCTTAAACGGTAGAAAAGTTGTTGATACTTATCAGCCAACTTGAGTAACCAAATTGCAGAGCATAGTCCATATAAAATTATCAACAAACACGCAACCTATGGATAAGGCATAGTCGATTTGGTAGTTAGTTTGCTCTGTGTTTAGCTCTCCCTCAAGAGGTCAGCCATATATGTGGTGATTAATTATTCCTAGAGAATCGATAATGATTGATTCTGCTAGGAAAGTCAGATGTCTCGGTTCAATGCCCAAACCCTCGAGGAAGTCCCAAGTTGCCTTTGGGACAGTTCCACGGACTCCGAACCAAAGTCCACGGACCACATATTCCCTTTCCCCGAACCGCTCTCTGAACTTTTCTTTATAGAAATGAGTGCACCTTTTGTATATGGCCTTCTTCTCATCGTGTAATTTTGTGGCTTGCTCTAGGTCGTTGCACTCAAAGCGCACCGTAGGGTCTATGATCCAGGATACTTTACAGTTGTCCCTGAATGCAATTATGTCAGCGTATCTGGGTGTCCACTCCTTATACCTCCTCCATACATTCATATCCCTTTCCCTTGAGAAAGTCCATGATTAGGTGTTTTACCCTGTGGTGACGACCGTAATGAGGAGCATATTATGCAGACAGCTTCCCAGCATATGTGCTGGTGTTTCAGTCTCTCTGTTGCATCTGCGACAGAGGGATCCAATATTCTCTCCAAACACACCGGCATTTCCAGAAACGCCTCGCAAGGGCGCGTAGTTTACATTGAGTTTCAATGCATTGGTCCATTCAGAACCCGAAAAAAAGCTGCTTATCGTATACAAATTTATTTCCCTTCGGGTTATCTTTAAAATGTCTTACCCCGATTCTCTGCCATTTGCATTGGACCATTCTTCGAATGACCTTTCTCTCAGTGTCTGCCTTATTTTCTTTATACTGTCGTCTATGCATTCAGGATCTAAGTTGAAGCGCGCATTGCATTCGTTTACCTCAGCATCCTAGTTGAAGGTGGATTGAAACTGTGCATCATGGACGTCCGCCAACTATTTAATTAGTGACTTATAACAACTAAAGGAGATCTCGAGGAGCGGTCAATAAAATGTACACTTTTTTTAAATCTTTTCCAACGTTTCGACAAATTTATTGTCTTCTTCAGGGATAAAGATAAAACGTTCTCCTTCAGAAGAATGTAATAGGAATTAATGTGTGCAGATATTATATTAAGTTAAAGGAAATCATTACAGCCTTTTTTCGAGACAATCCCGAACTACTGAAAACAAAACAAAAATTTCAGTAGAGTAACACTTCCGGTTGATAGATTTTGACCGAATCTTCGTATTAGTTACGGTGGTGGAATGTCAAGTTGGAACTTATTGCGAGTTTTTGCTGTTAAGATATTTTCTATTTTATTTTTTTATTTTTAGATAGATAAAGAAACACACACATACGGGGGGACCACCTGTTAATAATATTTTTTTTGATACTCAGAGGACCTCGAACATATATAGGGTGTCCCAAGGTATATGGATAACGACTTTTTCTCGGAAACTAAGATAGCTAGAAAAAAACTACAAAATGTACGTGTCGCCGTAGTTTTTTGTTAGAAATCCAAAATTAATTTGCAAATTTGTTTTGGAGAAGCGAGATACAGGCACCAACTTCATTTTTTTTCAAATGGGAAGGTGTGGTTTTTTTATTTAAGAAATCGATTCCTCTATTTTTTGTAAGAAAAATTTACTTGAACGTTTTTTTTTTTCTTCTGTGAGCGATATTTTACAAGTTATGAATGAAAACATGTTTTCTACAAGAAATTTCAAAATGATATTATAACGGTTTTTTGATTGAATAAGAAGAAAAGTACTATTTTATTATAAATTTTACTCCTCATTAATTACAGATCTTGCTCGACCACCATTAGAGATGTATTTCTTTGGTCGTAAGGTACAATTGGCAGGAAAAAGCATGTGTATGCATCTCTAATGGTGGGGGCCAGTTCGAGCAAGATCTGTAATTAATGAGGAGTAAAATTTATAATAAAATAGTACTTTTCTTCTTATTCAATCAAAAAACCGTTATAATATCATTTTGAAATTTCTTATAGGAATCATGTTTTCATTCATAACTTGTAAAATATCGCTCAAAGAAAAAAACCGTTCAAGTAAATTTTTCTTACAAAAAATAGAGGAAATTTATTATTATTATTATTATTATTATTTTCTTTTTTACAATTTTATTAATGCATTGTTGTTTCTCATTGTATTGTATTGTATTGTAACGGTTTTCCCTCTAAACTAGCTACTGCAACTAGTTTTAAGTGGGTTCGTTTAGATAAAATACTCTAAACTTCAATAAGAAAAACACCAATTTATTGTTTTATAAAATAAATTACAAATACAACACTTAATAATAATTAATTCACAGTTTAAACCACAAAAGTTCACTTTGTTCACTTTTTATACACTTTTCACAAATGTTAAACTTCGTTTGTAACAAGAATCTCTCCAAACTCTCTGTTGTCCCACTAATTATACCGGTGGAGAAGGGTCGAGAAGGTTATCGATTGTTCTAGAAAGAGCTAGAGCGCGCCGCCAGCGCTTCCTAGCGGCCATTAGGAGAACTTGATGTACCTGCTTTCACTCCTAGATGGCACCAGTGGCTGCGTTACAGTATTTTAAATTAATGCCTTGATAAAGACAGGAAACTCTGCCGAAACGTTGGCGTAATTGAAGTGATTTTTTTTTTTTTCGATCTTCACTAAGGTTATTTATAACATAATACATCAGCGGTCAACAAAATATTTTTATATAATATAAACATTATATTTCATACATAAATACATACAGAATAACACTTGTTGTTATTGCAGCGTGCTTGCGCTAATGTCGGCTGCTAAACGCTAGAAGAGTGTTGCAATTGCTATTGGTGCCTTTCAGGCTATGAAAACCTAAAGTTTTCGTAAGCAACTGTAAACATTTGACGAGTTAGCCACAAAATATTAAAAGTAATAAATCTTTTTTATGTGCAATATACCGTTTTTAAGGAATCGAAGACCAGCTTGTAACCATTACAACACATACAGTCTGAAGATGGCTTCTTAAAGACACAACGTCTTTCAGAGTATATAAATATTCTGTAAACAAATTAGAAGAGCAGTTGTGCCATTAATTAGCAACCTTCAACAATTCACTGAGTTTTATTTAATAAAATTCACTTCCTATTACTTTCTTTTATTTTTTTATGATCAGTATGCTGTGTTTGTAGCATCTCGATGTATTTGAGTTGTATTGACAATAAAGTGTTTTTCTCTTCTCTTAACTGTATCAACGAATTGCCAATTAAACTGACAAATATATTTCAGGTATATATTCACAATAACCGGATATCTCACTGGAGTGTTCATACTAGCTACAATTGTTGGTAAGATTTATTTATTTATTTATTTATTTTATTTCCCTTATTCGATCTTATATAAACTTGAATTCTCCGTCACTTCACAAAAAAACACTACGATTTCTTATCTACCTCTTCAATGCAGTCTTCGGACTACCCATTTCCTGTCCTCATGGAAATTCGTCACCCATTATCCTTATAACTAAACCCAATAAACCCACTCAGATTCTCCCATCCTACTGATCAATCAGCGTGCTATCCATCATGAGTAAGACACTTCAACAGCTCCTTTTCAAAGGACTTTATCCTCTCCTTTGAAGACATTCTTCCCGATCATCACTTTAGTTTCCGTACTTCCCATTCAACCAGTGTCACAAAGTTGTGTTGACGCCATCCATCTGCCCTTGAGCAGAAGCAATAACTGCCCTGGTGCTTTCTGGATAATGCTGAGGCTTTGAGATGTTTAGCACGCGAACTTGCTGTGGAAAGCTCAAAGGTGTCCTTCCCTTCTTGATCACTCCTTGATCTTAAAATGAAATCTGTCTGATCTTTCCTTCTGGGTTCACTCTGGCTCCACCAAATCCTCTATCTTTCCGTTCCACGCTGGTGTTCCCCAAGACAGTGTCCTTATTCCTCTCCTGTATATACGGCTGGACATCACATCCCATTCGGAAACAATCCACACCTATGCTAATGAACTTGTAGTATTGCCCCCAATCCTGATCTATCTCTTAGTGTCCCGTGCCTTATAATCCTACAAAGATTTATTTACAACAATATCATGAAAACCCTTTTAAAACATACTGTTGCGAGGTTTGGAGTTCAACCAATCAATTGTTCGAATTCATATCGTATTCAATCTTTCCAATCAAATGTCGTCAGAAGAATTACCACCGTCTCCTTCTATGTAACCCATTCTACTCCTCGTGGACCACTTTCCATGACACCACATCCAACATAATGGAAATATTGCTTTTGCTGTAGAATTGTGAATTACCAAAAAAAAAAAACAACAAAAGAAACTATTCATTTTATTTTAATTTTTTAAGGTGCGTCAACATCTTATTGAGCCTTCTCAGTGCACTGCCGACTTCCTGGCAGTGTTCTCTCGTTACAAATATTGTTTATCACCGAACACTCTAGGCAGTGGAGGCTTCTAGGGTGAGAAAATCTGCCGATTTAGTAGCACGCTACCCAAGAGTTATTCCCGCATCTTCTTGGTATGCCATTCGCTATAAACATCAAATTCTAATAAATAAAAAAAAAAACTTGTGTGGAACACTCATACGACTTTCTCTCACTGCAATCCGCGTAGTTTTACCTGATAAACTTTCTTCAGATTTGTAATTTTTGCTAAATGTTTATTTAAGAGGGAGATTAGCTCAGTGGGAGTGCACTGGACTGCCCGAAGTCGTAAGTGCACTGAGAAGGCATTGGGGTAGCCATAATGTGTCCAAAGGGGATTTGAATAATGTTGCGCTTGTTACTCCCCACAGACGATGGAAAAAAAATATATATATACGGTAGAATCGTATAGTTCACTGAAATGGCACTGCGACAGTTTTCGCGCCCTCGATACTTCAAAACATGTCTGTCCGGTGGGAACTCAATTTCGAAAATCTGACATGATCGTAATATTTCTTGAAATAGATTTATTGTTATGAAAATTTGAAGTATGTAATGACTTGAATTAATTTCACATTAAAGTAAATGTTGGTTATAAAACGATAAAAATGACTAAGGGTATGTCCACGCTTGTGCGCTTTCCTCTTCCTCTTCCCTTTCAACTTGCGCTTCCTCTTTCCATTTCAACATGCGTTGCGCATGCCTTTCGAGCATGCCTCTTGAGGCATTCAATTTGTTGTCCACACTTCATCCGCTCAGTGTGCAATTTTATCGATGGATTCAGAAGCGGTTGTGGTGGTTGGTTCCGCAGAGCTGGAAAGCATCAGAGACATTTTCCGTGGTAGCCTGGTTCATTTTGTGGTCATCGACCGGTTTTGTGCAAGTCTGTGTTGTCATACTGTCTAAAAACGCATCCTGAAGATGGGCGAACGCCCGAAACCGGTCGATGACCACAAAATGAAGCAGGCTATCACGGAAAATGTCTCTGATTCAGAAGCGGCATCAGCTATTTGTGCAGGTAACCTGTTTTTGAAAAGTGCACGAAAAAGGAAAAAAACCATCGAGCCCTCATCTTATGAAACCATTTGCAACTGACCTTAATAAGGGCTCGCCGAAAAAAAGAGTATTTAATTACAGGCTATCGATAGCAAGGAGAATCGTTGAAAACGCTTTTGGGTTGATGGCGCCCCAGCGTTCAGTATTTTTCGTAAGCCTACAGAAATTACAGTTATTGGGACTGTGGTTGATATAGTGTTAACTTGTCTTTTGCATCCTAATTTTCTCCGGGCGCAGCTGGATGCAGCAAGACGACAGCATTCACCTCCTGGAACTTTTGATCACGAGAGGATAAAAGCACTGGTGAAGTTATTTAAGGCACATGGAGAGAAGTTACTTCCAGTGAAAATGGTATGAGACCCCTTGGTATAATAAGTACCACGGAACAAGCATCACTTCTCGCACTTTTGTTGGCATATAATTTTGAATTTACATCCCACAAAACTGTTTGAAGATGATAATCTTCTATAAAAGTCAAGTGTCTCTTGATTACAGACATAATCAGAAATCTGCTGTCGGAGATATTATTAATTAATAATAATAGTTGAATAATATTTAAAATTAATTATATATAATATATAACGTATAAAAATATCACACAGCGCGTAGCGAGATCAACAAGACGCATAGAATGTTGAACGAATATCCAAGTAGTTGGATTCACGTGCACTGTGGTTGCGTCATGAAAATAAAGGCCCATTCAACTTGCTTGAGGTATGCAATAACGCATGGCTCTCGTTCATCACACCGTGCGCTATGACGCATGCCTCTCTTGAAAGAAAAGTTGCACCAGTGTGGACACACCCTAACAGTATCTAAAGGATGTTGTGTAATATGAATAAAAGTGGTTTTTTTTGTTTTTTGTTTTTAACATAGGCTAGATTTAATTTGATATATTCAAGTTTAATGTAATACAGTTTTGGGATAATGTAGAACTGGAAGTAAATAAAGCAGCCAGGACCATTTCAATTGTGGTAGAACATTCGAATAAAGCATACTGGCGCATTCCGGATGCTCGCAATGGTATCGTAGTGTTCAGGACAATTTCTCTAATTTGACGGCAAATCAACATTATCAATAAGTTTCTCTAGAGATCAAAGTTACAGTTACTTGAACAGAGGAAATATTACCAAAGACACTCTTTTCCCGATGATGCACTTACCCCGACTCATTTCAGATTATAATATATATTACTTGAAGGATATGATTTTAGGACAAGTGGGAAATGTTATTACAAACAGAAACACAAATAGATTAGAATTTGAAAGGTTATTGGATAATGCTAAGACCTATATGCATCACCACAAAGTACCTGATAGTATGAAAAGAAGAGTGCTGCGATGGTATGATTACTCTTGGTCTAGGTAAGTCTACTTAATTTAATTTTGTCAAACATTAAATGATATAATAAATTAGTTATTGGTTGATTTGAGATATAAAACACTAGAAAATACTGAATCTACGGGTTGACCACGTACGTGGTTTGATATACACCAATATTTCTCACATATATGCAACAAGCTTCTTTATAGGACAGATTATTTAGGAAAAACAAAAAAGGAAGAGAAAATAACCGGATTCCGAAAAAAAGTCGAGGGTGTACTATTAATCAGCAACAAGATAGCGAACCTCTCACCTAAAATATGAATGACCTCGTCAATCTGCAATCTGCTGCCTTGCACACGTTATTATGTGCAAGTGGGTTAAAGGAAGGGGAGGATAGGAACCATGTCAATACCCTGCTAGTAATCACGTGCAAAAAAGGAAGAGAACTTATGTCCCATTGGCCTAATCAAATACTAAACTATTCGAGTCTTGCCAGTACTGGTTTAAAACCTCACCTATTCTGAAGGACCTGACTCAACCCAAAAGCACCAGATTTCCGAGGGCGACCGCAGTGTCCTGAAAGAACTTCCGGTTTAGCCAGCCACCTAACGTCCCCACAATCACCCTCACACTAGGATTTTGTGGCTTCCAACTATTTAAAATCATGAATTCTATATTCTTGATCAGATACAAGGACCTCTGCATAAAACATGTGGATTTATGTTTTGTATATGGTTTTACGTCTCCGGAATTTGAGACTGCATCCATTTGGACTGCACAAACTTTCCTAGAGCCAATTTTCTCCTTAAATTTTCATTTGCAAAATTGCAAAACGTTTCATTCACTAGGCAAATATGTTAGTAAGCTTACAGAGACTTTTGTCTTTGGTCATTCCTACAGAGTTAGGTTGCCTTCTAAGGAAGATTGGTTAACCCTGGGTCTGTCTGGGGTGATTCCTGAGAATTATCTCCGCCGTTTATTTTGAGACGGGAGACCATTTGGTAGTGCCTCTTGGTGAGTGGGCCACCGTTTTCCAGGCTAAGGTATATGCAATTCTTTGTTGTATTTTGGATGAGAGGGTGCGTAACACTAATTTAAAAGGTGTTTGTATCTGCACGGGCAGCCAGGCTGCGCTGAAGCGCTTAGCTCATGTCTCTTTACTTCCAGATTGGTGATGAATGTTCTACAAGACTGGAAGATCTTTTTTCACTGGAGAATGTGCTTCTGGTCTGGGTTCCAGGTCATATGGGAATCTTTGGGAATGAGGAGGTGGATAGGTTTGCCAAATTAGGCGCCTCTCTCCCTTTCATTGGTCCCGAGCCTGCTGTTGGCGTGTCTTCTGGCACATGTTTGTTAGGCTTCCAGACGTGGATGACCTCACAGCATTCATCCTTATGGATGAGTGCAGTGGGTTGTCGGCAGTCTTGACTTGTGGGATCCGGACGGAGCTTTGAGTAGCGGGGTCTGATGTCTTTACGGACCTCTCTCAGGCATCTGATTGGCTTTCTCACTGGGCATTGTGGCTTCAAGAGACATCTCTATACAATGGACTCATGCCTACCCCTTTTTGTAGAGTTTGTGAGACGGAGGAGGAAACACCCATGCATCTAATGACGGATGTTTGGGCTGTGAGGAGATTAGGTTAGGACCTTGGCTGGAAAAGGATATCGGTTGAGGATCTTAAGCTATGTCCTTTTAAGGTTTTGGTCCAATTTGTTCGGTCTGTGGTGAAACTTAGATGGGCAAAACCTGGGACTGGACTTTTGTTTCAGACCCAGTAGTTGTTATTCTTTAGGGGTAGCTATATGGGCCCAAGGAGGCTTTGGATAGCGTAGGATTTTGCCCTCCCCTTCCTTGAATAATAATAATATAATAATAAGCTTACAGAGGCTTTTGGGGATGATTCCTGACTTTATGGCCTTGTTGGATGATGAGAATAGCTCTCAGTAAACTTGTTTGTCTGGATATAACCTTCAATTCCTGAATTCGTTTTCTCTAAACAGTTTTGCGGCCAAATATCTTATTTCAGTTTGCTTCGCTAAAAATGGAATATTTTTCTTATATTTTTATTCGAAAGTGCTAATATTTAAATTTCCTTTCAGAGGCAGGATTCAAAGTGGTGGTGATATAAATTCAGCTTTAAGAGTGCTTCCAGATAAACTTAAGACTGAGTTAGCTTTGCACGTCAATCTGAGCGTCCTTAAAAAAGTAAGTTCTTGATAGTGTAGCATATTAATAGTGTAGGATATTGCTGCAATTAAGTACAACGCTACACTGGGATCGTATCCCAGTTTAGACCGCAGATGAATAAATAATGATTGTGACTTAAGTAATATGGTTAGAAGTTGGAAAAAACTAATGCCTTAGAGGGTAATATCCGAAACTACTGAACTTAAAGGAATTAACTTTTAGCAAAATCTAGGAAATCCAGTGTGATCCGGTTGAGACTGCGCCCCTGGTTTGAAACAAACATATCATCGTTTCGTCCAAATTGTCACAGGCTTTTTCACGGTAGGTGGTGGTTTATATTTTAAAGTAACACTGGCACGTCTGGCAGTTGGTTGCAAGATATAGAGTGGAGCCTAATTTTCTCCTTCCTTCTGCATATGACTAGCGAAACAGGGCAGTAAGGCAGGAATGATTTTCCTTTCATTTACCCACATGCAAGTTAATGAATATAGAATAACTTGGTCTAAGATTACTTTCACCATACGTCAGAGGCCATGGTCAACTTGCTGATATCTTGTTTTTTCAGGAAACCCATTATATTTTTCTGTGGAGCCTTCTCAGACCACTCCCGGTATTCTCGTTACAGACAACTATCCATTAACGGACAGTGAAAGGTAGAGACGCCGAGAGCGAAATAATTTCAGTTGAAGGGCTGCCTCGTTCTAATCCAGCAAGCGGACAGGAAGATGGCCCAAATGCTTTCATATTACAGTGGCAAATTTTCATTTAGCAAAGTAGAGTCTATAAGGTGTATGCAGCTTTGCAGGAAATTACATACGTCAAATCAACAAAATAGAAAAGCATGCACTTGCAGAACACTTGGCTGCAACTGACTATACAATAAATTTCAAAGATACCAAAGTACAAAGATAACACTAAATATAGAAAAATCGAGAAAGAAAACGGTCTAAATAGGAATGATGGAATAAGTTGGAGCAGAACATGACTTAAATTCATTCATACGACTTTCTATTACTGCACTTTACAGTGGATATAGAAAGGAAATGGAATATTTGTATGGGTATTATCCATTTACTAATTTCACATATTACTGAAAATGTAGATAGATTGTGTCTCCGAAAAATAATTAGACAAAAAGTCGATATTTTCAAAACTCGGGATTTTGGCAACTCATTCAATTCTTATTAGTATTATATTCACAAGAGAATCGCATAATATATTGAAATGGCACTTTAAGGGGAAGCCTAACGTCACCCATTCCACAGAACACTCTTCCATGAATTTTCATGAAAAAATGTGTAACAGCAACCAAAGAGAGGAAAGAGAAGAGAAACGAACCCAACCACTCTCTCGGACTGGAGTGGGAGAAACATATATATATAGAGCGGCGGACAGTCCAGAGATATACAGTTCATACTACTGAGTTCATACAGCCAAACACTACGTGTCATTACCCATTCTCCACTCTACCACACAGTATCATTATAAGTGTAAAGTCCAGGCTGACAGTGTCACTCATTATTATTATACATAGTTAGCCAGTGTTAACCCTATCTTCTTATTTTATCAACCAGACAAATTCTCTCCCCTAACTCATCCATTATAAATGTTACAAATAAAAGTTACAGCTGTTCCATGATTATCAGGTCATAATAACTGAGAAGCGTGGACCGCAAAGCTGAGGTGCATTGTGGTACTGGGTTCGATTCCCGGTCTTGGGCTTGCATTTTATTTTGGTGTATTTGTTTTTTTGAGGGTTCTGTACTGCGACCATTATTTTGATCTATTGTACCCCCTCTGGTGCCAACGATGAGCTGGTTCATCTACAGCACCCTCTCCAGGTTGAGCTCCCTAAGGAATCCCAAAATCCTGGAAGGTTCTAGGGTGGGTATTTCCTCCTCCCCTATCTGGTAACGGCCCAGACTACTAAATCTTCTTTGAATGACGGCATCACAGTCTGTGAGGAGATGTATCGGAGTTTCCTCCATCTCTCCACAGAATCTGCATATGCCATCATGTTCTAGGCCAAGCTTCCTCAGGTATCCCCTGAGTCTGAAATGCCCCGTAAGGAATCCCATAAGAATACGGATCCTGTTCTTATTCAGACTGATGCAGGCTTACGACCTTTCCTGGTTATATTCACCCAGACAGACCTTGACCTGCCTTAGTCCCGGGATGGTGTTCCAAAGACGAGCTCTTTTTACCACCTCCTCCTTCTTGATTTCTTCTAAGAGTACTTGATCGCTGACTCCACAAAAGGGCCATCTGATGTATTAATATGAGTAATATACGTATTGTAAAGTGTGCTTTTCATCCATCTGATTTCGAAATTTGCTATGACAATAATACCTACGGTAAGAAATGTAAAAAGTGGATCGAAAGATGAAAGAAAATAAGCGAGAAAATTAAGGATAATTTAAATCTACATTTCCAGATTCTATTTCTTTTTCTAACCAATAATTGGATATGTACAATGTCCCTATATTTTCGAATTGTAGTATGTGTGATTTTCGGATTTTATTTCTATGAGTAATTAGTTTAAGGCCTATAATTACTAATTCTGTTCGATCTGACAATTCTTCTAGACGGTTGCACTCAGACATATTAACACGACTTTTATTTCTTGCATAGTAACATCGTTAAACTTCTCCATCTCCTCTTGTGTAGAGGCAGTATCTAGCATATTTTTCCACATTTCTACGAAATTCCTCTGTCTGTATCGCCAATATGAAATAGTCCAAATCGGAAAGTTATTTCGGTCGTATAGGTAAAAAAAAGGAGGGTTTGTATCGTAACCGGGGGTGACCTACTACCACGACTTGTGGACTGCTGTTTATATTAGAAAACTTGGACAACTTAATTTACAAATATTTGCGATATTAATTATCCCTGAGGGGAAATCAGCATTAGAAGGTTTGTAATTCTAATGTACTTGTTCCAATTACAAGACTCGTTCTGCGAAAATATAAGGTTTTGTTTAAAATAGGTGCTTTGGAAGACTTGCGATAGAGATGGAAAAACCTAATTTTTAAGAAGGAAATTTGAAATGGTTCGGCGATTCTCGGACTTAGCTTCTGCTTTCCTCCAGTGGATAGGAGTTGGTGAGGGTCTCGCCGAAAGTGTAGTAACTTCGTTTTCCTTACCCATATGATGATTTGGCATTGAATTTCACACAAAAGCGAATTGGTATAACTATATGATATGTATGCAAGATTTCAAAATTCATATTATGGAAAAGAAATTAGCAAACCGTTTATGCAAGATTATGAAGTGTTTAACTAGTGGATTATGAAGCGTCGCACCTATAGTGGTTATTGATTGTTCACT
>JAAEAF010010566.1:0-25250 GCA_011037195.1 Triatoma infestans
TACTTACGATCGGAATTTATTTATAAATCTTATGAATGATTAGATTTGAAACATAAAATGGATGGTGCATATGATGGTGCACACGATTTTGGACTAGATGAATTGAATTGTTTAGAGATTGGGAACGTTTCATTGAACCCCATTGATCAATGCAGTATAAATCCAAATAGGTTTTTATTAATGCAGACGAGTATATAAGTCGTTTGTTGTTTAGTGAGAGTTTCGATCTGGGGGTCTTTCTGTGTTTTTTCCGTGTCAATATGTGGATGAATAGTCTTTTTGGTACGAGGCGATAGCGTCTGTTAAGTTCATGCCTTTTTAAATCTTGTGGGTTCCCAGTCAGTCTTTTGTCTATTGTACATATCAAGGTAGCGAACAATATTTGTTTGTGGGAGGGATAGGAATTAATTTGTAATAGATTGGAGGGGGAGAGTGATGCGGAGGTATGTGGTATATAATCTTTTGTGGATTTGGTTTTATTTAATTTAATTTTCTACCCATTTTCTACTCATTTTTTGTGTGCCCATTCCACTAATGAACTGAGATGCATCTATTACTAGATCCATGATGAGAGGATATTGAAGGTGTGTCATCTTCCTAATTTAGAAGTATCTACAGCTTATATGTGGATTGGTATGTTGCTTTTAGGATGGGACTTAGAAAATTGCTTAAAGGAAGGAAAATTTGATGTAGCGATTATAATGGAGTTGATGATAAGAGAAATTGGGTTTGATTAATTAAACGAGATATGAAGACACTGTAATAATATAACTATAAGTTACACAAACTGCCCTGGTCTTGTAATGATTTTATAGAATAAAGGGTTAGAGTAGAGTTATGATACGATGTGATGTATATGGTTGAATCTGATAGTTAGACAGCTAGATAGCTTTCCCACTGGCTTATATACAGGTTCTCCCCACTCTAGCCTGTTTAAGTCAGAGAGTACCAGAGAGAGTCTGTTTTCTCTCGGTCGGGCCTGTGTTCTCTCTCTCTTGCCATTACACACACGATCTTTAAATAGCGATCAAACAATTGAAACTTTAGGATTAGGTAATGAGTGAGTGGTTGTATGCTCTTGAGTTCCTAGAGCATATCCCTGGTCTCCAGGCTTGCTTGCTTCACATCAATGAAGACATCCGGGCAACACTCCTTTACTTTAAGCTGAACACATAGTGAAGCAGCGAGCAAAGCGTCGAAAATGAACCAATGATATTAAACCGCGCATAGTGAGGCATTCTGCATCGAGTGATAATAATGATGCTATACTAGAGCGGCACGTTCAAACAATTTTGTTTTCACTGTTATCGTCGTTGGTGAATATTATTCTGAAAATGAAAATGAAAGCATTTATTAAAAAGATTAATAATTATTTTTGTTTCGTTTATTACATTTTGTTTTGGTTTTTCTTTATGAATAAATTTTTAAAATAAAAAATTAGTTTTATTCAACCTTAAAGTCACCATAAAACGCTCTAATTAATTAATTGTCCATTAAATTAATTCGAATTTATCCAGCTTTTTTTTTTTTACCAACTTATGTTGAATTTTTTCTAAAATATGATCGAATATTGTGAACTACCCATTCGAAAAACATAGGAATAAAACTTTTCTGGATGTTCACATACTTGTAAGTTATAAATGGTGAAATTCTCCGTGCATATGGTCTTAGTTTTTATTTATTTTTTGAACATTATATTTCCTCCTTCTATTCTTTTCATTTTTTTCAAATTTGATATTTAATTTTTTGTGAGGAATTTTCTATTAATAATAATTCCATTATTGGATGCTGATTTTTCAACGCGTCACTATGTGTACTCACTTTTTTTATCATCGCAATGTTACTTAGCTGCTTTGCTTGCCGCTTTCATCGCTGCTTTGTACTCTGCTTCACTATGTGTTTAACCTTAAGCGAGAATGTAATAGTGTTCACGATCAAATAGATAGCACTGTTACACAATAGAATGTTGACGTCTGAATTCAAACTGATAATCTTGGACAATAATGAAAGATTCAAGTTTTGGAAGAATATGCTTAAATAAAAGTTTATCTCAAGAATTTTTGCTCTCAAGATTTCAGGCTTAAGGGGCGATAAGAGGAATAAGGATGCTTTTTTTTTTTTTAATTTTAAGAAAAATGGCGGAGTTTTGTTGAAGTAATGTAGAGAATGGAGGTTACTTTTTTTTTAAAAAGAAAAAGGTGTTGAATAAATAAATAATATCAGAAGGTATGAAAGATTTTGATGGAATTGGAAGAGGAAGAGATGTGCCGAGATCTGACTGTAAGGAATCAATTGGGTCGACGATATTATCATATTATGATGAGGGATCCAAAAAAAAGTATGGATAGATATCAAGCAAATAATGTGGCTTTGATTATCTGATGCAGCCTATGAGCCAATCATCACGAAAAAAGTGTTAGGGTTCTGGGGGCGGGGGCGGGAGGACTTGATTCTCTTAACAGCAATGTAACGGCAAGAGAGAGAATACAGGCCCGACCGAGAGAAAAAAGGCCCTCTCTGGTACTCTCTCACTTAAGCAGGTAGAAGTAGGGATACGTGGTATATAAGCCGTAAGAGGTTCGAGCCTCTATATATCTATTCAGATTAAACATACATCGCATGTGTCATATCTCTACTCCCACCTTTTATTCTATAAAATCATTACAAGTCCAGTTTGTGTAAACTTATAGCTATATTATAACAGTGTCTTCATGTCTCGTCTAATTAATCTAACCTAATTTCTCTCCTCATCAACTCCATTATAAGCAATACAGAACGCTTTGTCTTCAGGAATAGATAGTGTGTAATCAATGAAACGTTCAAGTACGGTTCCAAGTTGATGAATCAGTCTGTTGTAGATTTGTTTAACAGAAGAATAACGGTTGTGTTGCCATTTGACTATGGCAAGTCGCTTTATCCATGATAAGTTTCCGGATATATGCAGGAATAAATATTAACTGTTAGAGATTGTTATGCGTTGTACAGTGTAAGATCGGTTGTCTTATAGAATTTTGAACTGTTATAGTGAAATGTTACACTGCGTTGCAATGTCTTCTTCAACTTATATACCAGCTTAGGGTAAAGTTAGGAGAGATGACGGGGTTTGGAAAGAAGACGCACGCTTTACTTCTCTTGTTTGCAACCACGTGGCGTCATGCAAGTTAGTCGAAGGGTAGAGAGATCAGAAGCGAACGTATTGCATAATTCTTCAATTATTTTGTGTGTTTTTCTTTGTTATACGAACATTTATACGCTACAACTATATCTGGTGAATACCTGAATTTTTCATAACGCATCAGTAAATTTGTATATACTATATTAGTTGCAATTGAAGTGAAAGATTTCCACTTTATAGTTAAAGTTGGACTCATAGCCATAGTGTTTACCAAGTTTCATGTCGGTCAGCCATGTTTCCTTCACATATAAGTACAGCATCTCTACTACCAATGGTGCGTCATCTATCTGAAATGTTGTTGTAGTTTGTGGGCTGGTAGCTTGCGTGGCACGAGCGGGTTAGTAAAAAGGCTTGTATGTATGTTTGAGATAAAGATAGAAGTATTAAGAAATAATGTATAAGAGAGCATCACTGTTTTTAAAATAAATATATTATTCTCTATGCAAATTTAAGTACATTACAATATCACAACTATATCTTAATAAATGATGTTTATCTAGAATAAAGCAAATCTCGCATGAGTTTAAGAGAACAATTCCTGAAGTAAGTGTTTTGGCTTTGGAAGCAGAATGCAGACTGTCCGAAGGAATGCCTTCCTTTACAAAACAGTTGGCCAAGTGGCATTGTATTAATTTAACGGATTTTCGGGCCTTTGTTTCCCTAATAGCAATGACCTAGATTGTAGTATACCTGGTTCTATCCCCATCACTAAATACACTATTTGAACTATCTAATTTTCACAAAACTATTTATTTTTGCATTTCTTCTTCCACTACACATCCTACCATAGTAGGAGTGACGGCCGAATTTAATGTACTTGTGTTTGGTTTCTGGAATAAATGAGAATGTCTTTATTTCGAAAAATAACACATTTTTTGTAAATAATACAAGCTGAGTTTTATAAGCATTCCCTCTTTAATATATCCCCTACATTTTAATAAAGAGCGTAACTTTGAAATGTGCGTCGTCTTTCCTAATTTTACCCTACAGGGAATATCATAGTTGGTCACTTTAACATTATCAGAAGATGTAAAACATAGGTCAAAGTATTTACCTTTAGTATTAGTAATAACATTCATTTGATTTAAATTTGCCGCTAGAAAGGTTTCCAAATATAAATGATATTGGAAGTGAATAATTTATAAATAGCGCAATGGTAGAAGTTGCCCAGTTGATGTCGGGCAGGTTGAAATCACCTAGAAAGAATAATTCATGATCTGTATATTGGTTGACCAATGTATCTATTTTGCTACAGTAGGCAATTTAATCCTGAACAGGACTTGATGGTAAAACTTACACACAACTCATGATTAATTGTGCTATGTTGGGATATTATCTGTACAGCTTTAATTTATAAACGTTTAAATTAAAATTAAAATAATTTCTACAAACGATTTAGGTGGGTTTTTCAGAATTTTAAAAACTTAAAATAATAAAAACAAATGTTGTGGGGGGGGGGGGTATTTAAAAAAATTATTTGAAATTTTAGATAATTTGTTTTTTGAATTAAATAAAAACTTTTGGCACAAGATATTGTAAAACAGAATACAGAAACGTTATTTCACAGGAGATGAATGAATTTTATGACCAAATTTGTTCAAATATTTACATCTATCCAGACCATTCGCTAAAAACGTTTTTTTCTTACTCAGGGGACCTCAGAATATGTAGGATTCATGGCTATTTAAAATGATGTACATATTATTTATACAGATATTGAACCTATAATTCTTAATAGATTTTATTATTATTATTATTATTCAAAGAAGGGGAGGGCGAAACCCTACGCTATCCAAAGCCTCCCTGGGCCCATATAGCAAAAGAATAACAACTGCAGGATCTGGAACAAAAGTCCAGGCCCGGATTTTACCATCTAACTTTTACCACAGTCCGAACAAATCGCTCCAGAACCTTGAAAGGACATAGCTTAAGCTCTTCTACCGATATCCTATTCCGGCAGAAGGTCCTGAACCTAATCTCCTCACAGCCCAAACAATCCGTCCTGAGATGTATGGGTGTTTCCTCCTCCGTCTTACAGACTCTACAAAAGGAGTCAGGCATGAGCCCCACTGTATAGAGATGTTTCCTTAAACCACAATGTCCAGTGAGGAAGGCAATCAGCTACCTGAGGGAGGTCCGTGAAAGACACAGGACCTCCTGACTTAAAGCCTTGCCCGGACCCTCAATGAGCATCTTAGACTGCCGACAACCTACTGTACTCATTCATGAGGATGAATGCTGTGAGGCTGTCCATGATTGGGAGCCTGACAGACTCTGTTAAAAGACACACCAACAGCAGGCTCGGGACTGATGATGGGGAGAGAGGCTCCCAATTTGACAAACCTATCCACCTACCCATTCCCCTATTCTCAAAAATTCCCACGTGGTTTTTTGGTACCCAGACTAGAAGCACTTCCTTCAGAGAAGAAAGCTCTTCCAGTCTTTTAGAACATTCTAACACCATCTGGAAATGAAGATACATGAACTGAGCGCCTTCAGCGCAGCTTGGCTGTCCGAGCAGATACAAACACCCTTTAAGTTAGTGTTACGTACCCTCTCATCTAAGACACAACAAAGAATTGCATATACCTCAGCCTGGAAAACAGTGGTCCACTCACCAAAAAGCACCATCAAGTGGTCTTCCGTCTCAAAATAGACGGCAGCCCCAGACCTACCATCCATTTTGGAACCGTCCGTGTAACACCGAAGGTAATTCTCAGGTATCACACCAGACGGACCCAATCGTAACCAGTCTTCCCTAGAAGGTAACCTAACTCTGTAGGAGTGATCAAAAACAAAAGTCTTCAACACCCTAGCAGAAGGGAAAGCTATAATGGGAATCCTTAGAAGCATCTCGCGATAGATGGTAGAATGACCATATCTACCAGAAGCCTGCCTGTTTAATTCTGTAACAGGCTTTCATTGCCACGTTTTTCACCTCCACAAAAACATGTGGAATTCCCAACAAAGTCTCCATAGATGCGGTCAGCGTAGTCTGAAAGGCACCAGTCACCGCCAGACAAGCCAAGCGTTGGATATCCTCAAGCAGCTATCTAGCGGGTCTATCTCACTGCCATGCCACCACACCAAAGCCGCATAGATCTTACTTTTGTTTCTGTTTTTCGTATTTAATTGTTTGATGTACTGTATAAAATTGCATTTTATTATCTCTGGTTTGTTCGTGCTTTCCCAACCGATTCCTCGAGCTCCCTAAGGGGGCGCAGCAATGTTGTAGCTCCCCCACCACCCCAGAACCCTAAAAAAATGTTTCATAAAAAAAGTGTTAAGCCATAAAAATCGTTAGAATCGTTTTATAGAAAATTCATACTTATAAACTTTAAAATTCTTGTAAATTTACTAATTTTTTTTTTCCTTATTAGTTGCCATGGTGTTGTCTAAACGATATTTTCAAGTTTGAGCCTACTGCGAATTTTTCGTTAGTGCCCCATAATGTTGTTCACACACAAAGTTACATATTGAGTCGTAATATATTTTTTTTTTCATACTTAGGGGGGTACCTCAAGACAATAAATATTTCCATTGAAAAACTCAATATTGCAAAATTTGACACCAGATCACAAATTTTTTCCTCACACAGCAAGTACGAAAATAATAATTATTATTGGTTAGTGAAGGATCTTTTAGGAAATCTATTGTTCGTTATACTAAACCAGCATAACCTATATGTATTGAATATTGTATATGTATTGTTCTTTTTAGTGTGTTTTGCGTGTTTGAAGCAAATATTTTGCCCTGTATTGCAAACTTCAGTCATTTTAATGAACCAGTCATGACTCTAATGCACGATTGAACATGTTTAGCTGCCATTTAGTAAATAGTATTGTCTAATATTACTTATCCAATATCCTGAGAGTGTAAATATCCCAGAGTAAGTGTAAATACAAAAGGAGTATATATATATAAATTTGTGTGTGCGTGTGTGTTCTAAGGTAGCAACAAAATCTCCAACTACCTTCCAACATATCGACAGTTACAGCAGTCCTGATCGACCAGCTTCACCCTGGACAACATAGCTTAGCTAGTACAGCGCATGTCCTGGGAAAACAGCCCATCCCCTTCGCCAAATAGAGGTGAACTGTTTAAGGGGCGTGCACACGTCTTTCGCTTGCTTTAGCAATGATTGCAACCATTACTTATTATGGGATATATATATATACAGCCAGAATATGGGGCAATTAAACCAAGAGTTTTTATTGTTAATAAAAAAAAATACTTGATATTTATTGCTAAAACGATTAATATAATTTATTTGAACTTTTATTATTAAATGAATACACAGAGTATGACCCGGTCTCAACCGGCATTAGAGGACACAGATGTTGACGTCTGTTTTTGCAATCAACACAACAACTTAATTGATACATTTTCTGTAAAATTACAATTGCCATAAAAATGATGTTACGTATTATAAAGTACAGTATAGTTGAGTGTGATTTTTGTGTTCGAAAAATGTTTACTTTTATTTTAAAAATCAATTCTTTAAAATTACACTTTTGATTAATCAATAATTGATTTATTTATTATAAATTAGAAATACAAGCTAGCAATATTTCTAATATATTTTACATTATATATCTATGCAGTAGAGTCATAATTTATATATACTGAAATTTTTGAAGAAAAGCTTAACGTTATACTAATGCTTACTCCAGAATTGTTGTGGTTGTGGTTTGGTTCCGCTTAGCTGGAAATGATCAGAGATATTTTTCCATGATAACCTGCTTCTTTTTGTGGACATCGACCAGTTTCGGGCGCGTTCGCCCATTATCTGGATGTTTTTTTTGTCAAAACAGTGTGATAACATCATATACACTTGCACAGAGTAAATTTAGTTGATACATTGGTTTTAAAAAGTGTTTTATTTTTCTTTTGTTAGGACCTAACTAGGTTAAGAGAGGAGGAGGCTGTTGATATCTGAGTGGGTAAACACATATTGTTGTTTTTTTCGCTTTTTAAAAGGTACATTGTTCCTTTTAAAAATGGAGACATCCAACACGTGGTAGATGTGTAACTTCAATTTTGTTTTTCGAGGAGATTTACTTTGATAATTGATTTAGTTTTATTTATTTAATTATTAATTATATTTATATATATATCTATCTCTATCTAAATGGCGCTACAACCCGCGGTGGGTCCTCGCCTTCTCAATGAGCTTCCGCCATTCAACTCTATTTTGTGCAGCCGCTTTCCAATTCCTAACTACCAGCAGGTTTCGGCATCGGCTGCTACACCATCTCCTATGTCAACCTCGGTCTACCAGCTCTTCTTATATATATATATATATATATAAAATTTATATTTAAATATTTAATATATATAATTTAGTTTGATAATTAATTTAGTTTTCTTAATAGAGTTTTGCAGTATATTTTAAAAAGCAAAGATTGCAATTAAGCAAAGAATTTTTCCAAAACTTGATGACAATGATCTCCAATGTTTTGGTGAAATAAAAACAAAAAAAAACGCGAAAAAGTGAAAAAAAAAAAAATCATTTAGTAAAGTGATAAAGTAAATGCACTTCCGGTTATCCGATTTTTTTCAAACTCGAAATTTCAACAACATATTCAATTCTAATAAACATTATTTAGATAATAGAATTGTCTAATAAACTGATAAAGCACTTCTGATGAAAACCTTACCCCATCCCTCCCCCATAACTGTCCTTAAATGAATTTTTCCGTAGAAATATTTCAAATAAAAGTTGTAGCTCTTTGTATGTATAGTTGATATAGCAAGTTTGAACAAAATCGTCGGAGCCATGTTTGAGAAAAACGTAAAAAAGTAGAAAAAAAACAACAACAAGTAAAGTGGTACTTCCGGTTGAGGAATTTTGACCGATTATGTACTGTCAGATCCCATGGTGATACCGATGAATGGAATATCAAGTTTCAACTTTCTACGGTTTTTCGTTTTTGAGCTATGCTGTTCACACACACACACAAACACACACAATTTGCTAAATACCTCTTTTTTGGACTCAGGGGATCTCAAAACGGATATTTCCGGTGAAAACTCGATATCGAAAATTTGACACGATTACAATACTTCCTCTCCTCCTAGGAGTAAGAGAAAGTAAAAATGAACTTAAAGAAATATTTAAACTAGAGTTTTTAGTGAAACAGTTCAAAAAATGAATATTAAAATCTAGTGTCTACATTTAGTGTAAGTCATTGTTTATCGGGGTACTGGAGATTAATAGATTACACTGATGACTATTAATTATATTTAAGAATAAATTACAATTATTTTTGATAATTTATTTGATTAATTTCATTTTAATGGTTTTTAATATTATAATTTAGAAATATCACAGCTGTAAATAATTTACAAATAAAATATGTATATGTGAGAGACTAATTTTCCAGTCATTCTTAAAAAAAAGAAGCTTATACTAGGTTAGGTTAGGTTGATTAATTGTGTTCAAGTAATTTTGAATTGATTTCAAAATACAATTTCTTTCAATTAATCTCGATTATTATAAGTTGTTTAATGTAACTATTTGGTTATAATTGCTGTGTAGATTGTTTTGAACCATTAAATTATTTGATATTAACAATTAATGGCCTTTAATTTTAGGCATTCCAATATATAGCCACACAGATACATCCCTACTGACACGCATACACATGTATATATTATATACCTTTATACATTCCCACACTATATAGACATAAAACACTCCCCTATAAATTTTATACACACAAACGTATAATATGATCTGTACACCATCCTAATCAAGCCATAATATGCCAATCTAATTCCATTCATATATATATATATATGAATAAGTGAGTGTTTAGGTTAAATTATGTAAACTCTATTTTGTGCAGGAAACCTAAAAGAAGCTAATTATAACCTATAGTACATTAATTTAATTAATTGCTCTTACTATTCTAATTAAGATAGTTTTACAAATGAATATTCGATTAAACATTTTATAATAAATTTATATATAACTAATAGTGCTAAAGAATATATTGTAACGTTTTTCCCTCTAAACTAGCTACTTCAACTAGTTTTAAGTGGGTTCGTTTAGATAAAATACACTAAACTTCAATAAGAAAAACATCAATTTATTGCTATTACACAATAAATTATAAATACAACACTTAATAATAATTAATTCACAGTTTTAAACCACAAAAGTTCACTTTGTTCACTTTTTATACACTTTTCACAAACCTTACACTTAGTTTGTAACAAGAAAAACTCTCTCAACTCTCTATGGTCCCACTAATTTATACCGGTGGAGAATGGTCTGGAACATTCTCGATTCTTCTACAAAGAGCTAGAGTGCGCCGCCAGCGCTTCCTAGCGGCCACTAGGAGAACTTGAGGTACCTGCTTTCTCTCCTAGATGGCACCAGTGGCTATGTTACAATATTTTCTGTCAACTAATATTATCCAGTTTATTGTTTATGATATTTTTTTGAATATAATTTTACTCATAGATATTGTTTTCTTTGTAGCACTGATGAAGACCTCAAATAAAAGTCGAAACTTTGGATAAAAAGTGAGTAAATTGAATTTAATTTTCTTATTTTATAATAATTAAATAAGTGGTTTTATAATAATTAAATATACTTCCCAGCATATTTATTTTTTTTTTATATTTTTCATAAAATTAGCATTTTTATTATTTTTTTAAAACTCATCTATTTTCATCGTCCTTATATGGAAGTAAGTTTCAGCCCCATAAATTTCTTTCAGTCTATTCTTAGATTAAAGTGAAACAATATAACAATCCTGGGATAAATTAACTTCATCATCACGACGTTTTTTGGATTCTCCATGTTACGTAAAATAAATATATTCCTTGAAAAAGAAGTCTAAAGGATTTTTTATTTTTAATTTATACTGTTTCTTAATTCAGACTAGAAGAAAAATAAATAATAATTAATTGTGGATAAGCAATTACTAATCTTAAAAATTAAATTACGGGTCAATATATCATTTTGAAATAATTACATTCAGTATAAATCTTGTTGAACAGTTAGTTGTGGGACGGTCACGGCTGGTTCAATAAATTTATTATTTGATGAATTATTATACTTCATCTTGTTTTCCCTTCAAGAAAATTTCCCTTAACCTGCTACCTGGGTTCTGATCAGGTGGGCGTTATTTGAGGTGGAAAATCGTTCACGATATTTATTTGTAATTGTTTGAGTTTTCATACTAAACGTTGGTTTCTGTAAGTTTTTTTTTTTTTTGGAGAAATTTCAGTAAACCTGCAAAAATCTGGTACAAAATTTTGAACACGCCGCACCTTTAGAAGAAAGTCAAGTTTGGAGCCTCCATAATTTGGATATCATCTCAGTTTTTGCGCTTATACATTGGATTATATTCATCCTATTCCAATCTGTAAAGATGCGTCAACTTTTGTTCAACCTTAACCAGTTTTTTGCTGGTAACAACCTCATCCACTTTTTCAATATCTTTAGGTTGGTTGTTTCTTCTATTCCAATAACAGCTTTTATTCTAATACTGGGTCATATATAAGATTATTCTTTCCCAACATTCAGTGTTTGCTTTTTTTTGTGCTAAAGTCAGCATCCAAGCTCATAAACCATAGCCCACGAGTCTTAGAACTGCCTTTGATTTTATCATGTCCGTGAACTCGGAGTGTGTAAACTGAATTTGCACTCTGTAAGTATGTGTTATCTATCACACTCTCTGGCAAACGCATCCTGAAGATGGGCGAACGCCCGAAACCGGTCGATGACTACAAAATGAAGCAGGCTATCACGGAAAATGTCTCTGATATCTTCCTTAATAACTTTGTGTAATAGAAATAAATATGGCCACCACAACAGCGCTATGGATTTCCGTGTTTTCTGCAACTACCGCACAATAGCGTTTTTGTACGCTTACTAGTATGAAGAGCTAGAGTAGGCTGCAATACTAATAAGCAACAAGCTCAGTCCAAATTACTATCATTTTGTAGCATGTAAACCAAACTACCAACTGCGAAAATACGCAGACGGCTCTAGAGAGACCGGGACGAGATATTTTCATAGCATGAAGCCAGTTTTAATCAACTGTCCTTTCTCAAACCAAGGGCTCTTCCCGAAGTAGCGCTCATAAAGGTAGTCTATGCTTAATAAAGAAAAACGCCTAACGGACAGGTTACTCACAGACTGACAAATAAATACACAAAGGTTGTCCAGCAAGTAAGTGCATACGCTGTATAAATCTATTTTAATACTTTAGATTCTGAAAAGGTCTAGTCTAATATATTCACAATATTCTAACGTCCATTCCTATTCATTTACTCCGCCTATCTAACGATTCTAAACTAATATCCTATTAAGAAAAAAAAAAACCAATGGCGCAGCAGCTTATGAAGAGCCAAAGCTTGCCAGACGGCGATTTGAATTGGGGAGGGGGGGTTAGTTCAGCCCTTCGCTACCTAGGGCGCTACTAACTGTAGCTTCCCACTTTTTATCACGATGCTGGGTCAATACCGACTTTGCTCTCACGGGAATTGAACCCTGAATTCTCGCACGATAGGCGAGTGCGCTAGCCACTAGACTAACGCGTGAGGACAACTTAAATTACTCGGTATTCGTGGGAACTACTAAAACTAAACAAAAAGCTTAGTTTTCTACAGAAAAAATCCTTACTATCTTTATAATCAACATACAGACAAGCAACATCAGGAAGCTTCTCAAACTTTCAATAATAGTACAAGCCAGAATTCTAACCAGCTAAACGCCAAGATATCATCACTAGCCAACGCTACCATACCACACGTCTCTCAGCAACTGACATTCCTTAGACAGTCTCCATTGACACTATCTCCTACCTTAATAAAATAACGCTAAATATAATTTGTGAGTCAAAATGAAGAAGAAAGTTTTCCATTTTCCCGGAGCCTTTTCAACGCACTCTCGGCTTCCGGGTATTGTTCTTCCATAACAGAAAACACTACTTAGGGTAAAAAAAATTTAATTTAATTTAATTAGGGCAACTTAGCTGAGAGTCGAACCCGAGATCTTTGCATTATAAATTTCAGTAAGCTTCCATTGAATTAGCTAACCCCGCTCTTTGCAAAATATTATTTGCATTATTAATTAAGATAATCATTCCTAGCAATTAAACATTATTTTGTGTTTAATTTATTATTATTAATTAATTCAAAATAATTACTCTTTTGGTGTAAAAACCTGTATTTTGTAAGATTAAAGCTTTTGTAAGTTTAAAAAAAAAAAAAAATTATCTTGAATACTTTGTTATAAACAATTTAAAAGCATAACTCAGTGAAAAGTGGCGATGAGTAGAAGTTCTATCGTAGTAGTTAAATTAACTCAAACGAGTTTGTTTATCTTTTATACAGTTCTATATTTACCACAGATTTTACAATATCGATTTACGTATATTAAAATTCATTTATATGTTCAAATGATCCTTGACTACAGGTTTAAAGCTATATTAAAAAATACCAGCATTATATAGCTATCAGTTTATTTGAAGATGAAATCCTCATGTTGTCATTTTGAAACGCATTCAATCATATCCTGAATTTCATCTACCTCTTCATGCATGCTAGCCTTTTTAGTAATGCCTCTTTATCGGGGCATCCTCTTTTGTGTTTTTATTTAAACAACACTTATCCTAAAAAAGGGTAAATTCAAAGTATTGGAGCGGGTATTTGGCCATTTCATTGTAGTCCAAACCACTCCATTCTTCTACTGTAAGGGTTGTTTATCGCCCACGCTTTCATTTGAAACCCTAACACGTCTCAAGTTTGGTTTGATTATTTTTGTCTCCTCTGTTCTCTATTTTCTTTCATCTTTTTTTTTTATTTTTTAATGTATTCTTTCCCCTCCTTAAGTCTGTCTGTCTTCTAAAGTATTGAATATATTTCTGTATTATATTGAAATAGTTTAAACAATTGAGTTTTGTGATGAAATTACCCAAACATGGCAACATACATTATATTCTATACACCGTTCAGTGAATTGTAGAGGCTCCTTGGAAAAGAAAATCTAAGGGCAGCATGAAGGATTCGAACCCGGGACCTACGCGTTGCTAGTTCAGCGTGCTACCGCTGGCTAATCCATTCCTTCTCCATTGGCTTACGCCAGTTAACTAGGGACGGAGACTCTAGTTTGTATACTGTGTTTATCCTTATCTGTAAAGTGTGTAGAGTGTATGTAGTTTAAGTGTATTGTGTACTGTTCTGATGAAGTACATGGAGTACCGAGCTGTGGTAACCCGTGTGGTCGCAACTCCCCAAGTAAGTGCATGCAACAGATACCCCTTGCGGGCTTTACTTTCCCTTTATTGGCGTAAGTGAAAGAATTGCTATCAAATTTTCGTAATTGAGTTTTAATTCGAAATACTTGTGTATAGGAAAGCATTTTCCGTTGAACCGTTGGACTTATTTTGTTCGAAACATTCTCTAGTCGAATCTTTTTTTGCTATCCAAACAGGGAATTAGAACTTTGAATTTATTATGATTTTTTTTTCACATATACTTACATATATACCAATTATTGTTAAAACAATATTTAAAGTTTGGTTAACTTTAAAAACTAACAATGTATTTTAATGTACTTAATGTTATAATTTCGCACTCTTTCTATAACTTGTCCATAAAGTTCTAAAGTCTTAGAGATTCATATCTTCTCTAGAAACTAGTAAGTAGGGATATATTTGGTTTTTGTTGGTGTTAATAGCCAAGCGTTTTTACCCTTTTCATCTATTATTCGGATCAAGTGCTGGAGATCACCTCGATTACCCGCTATTATAACAGTGTCCGATACGCTGATAAAGAGTGCGAAATTTTTAGATATCTTGGCACTATGATGAACGACAAGTGGAACCCACGAGTGGAAGTGAATGCTGCACAGGACAAACCAGAACAGGCTTCAATAAATATAAAAAAACGTCTTTGCAATCCTCGCATTACCTTAGAGCTCAGATGCAGGATGGTGAATTGTTATACAGGTGTGTAAATTAAGTAATGAGACTGATTTTTTATTTTTTTTTTATTCAAATAAAATTACAATTCAACATTGTCCCCTTCAAAGTAACTACCTTGGGAAGCCACACAACGCTGAAGACGATTCTTCCATTCGTCATAGCAGTGCTGGAACTCGGATACTGGAATAGACTTCAGTTGGTCGGTTACGGCTGTTTGAATATTCTCGAATGTTCTAAAATGACTCCCTTGAGGTGATTTTTCAATTTGGGGAACAAAAAAAAGTCACATGGACTCAAGTCGGGTGAATAAGGAGGCTGAGGAGCCACAGGAATGTTATTACTGGCCAAATACTCATTCCGTCGTGATGCAACACCCACTTGTTTGGTCTGACACGCATGACCCCCCCTCTTCATGAGGTCCGGAACCTCACGATTCCCTCTGGTCTCAACGTGCCGAAGATCAACGCAGTCAAACAACAGGTGAGAGGCCGTCTCCTCCTCATCCTGACACAACTTACACAAGGGCTCCGAATCCCACCTTTTGCAAATGTTTCTTGAACCCAGTTGAGCCACCATAATATAGGAGTGCATTAAAAAGGCAGTATATGTACGACACATTACAGTGAGGTACCTCCTCTCTTTTCCTTTTCTTTTACGAATTAGTGCCGAACAAATTTTCCTGTTCTACCGTCAAGATTTCTACATAGGTACATATTATTTAGTTAAATGCTAGCTAATACTTTTTTAAAGATTCAATTAGATTATAATAAATGTTATTGCAAATAATTGTTCTTTCTGTTTTTCTTCACTGCCTCTCATTTATGTAAAGATGTGCACTCCCAAATTTTAAATGATTTTAAAATAGGCTCAGGCCTACCACGCATGCGCCGCGTCTCCAGTGTTGCCAGATCGAACACTAGAAAATCAGTCTCATTACTTAATTTACACACCTCGTATGTGATATGCGATGGTATAGAAACATCGATACTCAGAGTTGAATCCATTAATAGACTGAAACATGGATCCTGTGCAAAATGTTTAAAATATAGTGGAAGAACATTTTAAGTCGTTTGCAAATGTGAAATAAATCTTTAAAATTGATTTAAGTGAATCCCCACCCCTCACTCTGAGCTTTCTGGAAGGCGAAACATTCTTATCATTGTAACAGATCTTCCGCAATAGCTGGATAGCTATCTGGCGCCCAAGTTTGATTACAAATTTGTGGAAAAAATAGAAAGAAAACGTGGTATGGGAAGGAAATCTCTGCCCTGGCTCAGAAACAACAGAAAATAAACTGGTCTGCAAAAGTTGAAGCCTCAATCCCAAGCTCTAGAAGCCACTATAATCACATAAAACTAATAAGGAAATAGGCTGCCGACGTACTAAGTGAATGGCAGACGAAGAATATTATAATGATTGGCAGAACCGTATATTGTACTGAAGTGTTTTTTTTTTTTAAAGAGAAAAACTTAAACTAGCAACACCCCTAGAACCCTTCAAAAATGAAATTTAGATGAAAAAATGTTTTAAAAAAGAGTGATAGACCTTTATGTATATGGTAACGTTTTCACCCCTGAACTAGCTACTGCAAATAATTTCTAAGTGGGTTCGTTTAGATAAAACACGCTAAACTTCAAAAAAAAAAAAAAAATTATTGTTTAACACAATAAATTACAAATAAAGCACTTAATAATAATTAATACACAGTTTAAAAACCAACAAAAGTTCTCTAATTTCACTTTTTATACACTTTTCACAAACGCGCAACAACCGTTTGTAACAAGACTCTGTGTAAACTCTAGCTGTTGTTCACTTTTATACCAAGGAAAGTTCTAGAACATTCTGAAAAAGGCTAGAGCGCCCCGCCAGCGCTATCTAGCGGCCACTAGGAGAACTTGATGTACGTGCTTTCTCTCCTAGATGGCACCAGTGACTGCGTTACAATATGGTTAATATACGCAATTTAAAGAAAATCCATGGAGCTATTTTTTTAAGTGACTTTATAATTCTATTAATAAATTATAAATGAGAGAAAATTGTTGGAATGTTTCATATCAGATTATTTTCGATCTAAAGGGACCTCAAAACCATTATTTTTTCCTATGTAAACACAATTTAGGGAAATCTGACGTGACGGCAAGATATTTCCTCTTCTTAATGATAAGAGGAAGTAATCACCTGATTCAGGAGGCATCAAAAAGTTGTTTTTTTTTTTGTTTTTTTTATGAATATAAATTTCTAATCCTTAATATAGTCGCATATCTTTCTTCTGCAGCGTAATTGTAACTAATAGTTATCTGATTTTTTTTTTGTGCGAGCAAGCGGAAGGCACCAAATTTATAATAGAAATATCCTAATAAAATGTGAAATAAATCACTTTTGTTTAGGGTGGAATTATTTTGGAACTATCGTAGAATAAAAAGCGTAAAAAAAAACAACCAAAAAAAAAACCTATAAACTCAGATGATATAGTGCAGATCATAGACAAGTTCCTACCACTTCTGTATATTACTTTAGCAACTCTATCAATATAAACTTTCAAGAAACAAAAGCCACGTGTATTGAATGTGATAGTTACCAGTTGTATGCAATAGTGGGAATAAATAAACATTGTGTACATTTATACGCTAATAATGCAGCTAGATAATGCACATATTTAGTTTTCTAAAAAACAACATTTGGCGCAAATAAAGAAGCGTAAATAAATAAACGTTTACAAATAGGGGCTTAAGAATAGAACTTCTATCACCATCTGGTGGGTCAGGTAAGTTAATGAAATGAATATCCAATTAGAAGATAGGTTACAAAGGATAAGGTTACAAACACTATATTAACATTACAGAACTAACAATTTAACTACTATATTAGATAAACACTAGAACTTTATCATTATTTTAACTAACAAACTTATTTGATGATGAAACATTAACTAATAAAGATAATTAAATTTTAAGTTAGTTTTAATTGCTAATAATAACCATGACCTAAATAATATTAACCTACCTATCATGACTAGATAATATAATTACGCATATATAACGATGTCTAGGCCAGGGTTTTCCTTGTTTTAGAGACGTAATTGGTTATTCCTTTGAACTGAAATAGTGCTGCGCTACAGTTCTTCTAGTTATTGCATTACCTTTTGGTTGGATATATTGGTATGATGTCATGCTGTGTAAGTTCAAAGGCATCCTATATATATATATTGACCTCAGATTCTATCTTTCTGAGCGCATATTTTCTCCATTTATTTCGTAGCGAAAAATAGCTCAAATGATTTGCTTTAAGCTTCATATATTATCTAAAAAAAAAAAAAAAAAAAAAATACGTTTATTTATCACGTTTATTAAATATTCACCCGGTAAAATTGATTTCTTGATTCTTGAATTGAATGCTACATCATGTGAGAATGGATTCCGATTACAAGTTACAATTACAGGAGTCTTTGTCACTAAATTATAAGATTCGTATTTAATATTTGCTGGTGTATCATTTCAACATTTCCAAACTAGCGGATTCAACATTCGGTTCGTCAAATATTAAAAGGTTCCTTCTTGGACAATCCTGTTATGGTAATTTTGAGAAGCGATTAGTATTCGCTATAAACTCACAATTTAACATTAACTTTGATAAACATATTGAAAAGTAAGTTTTACCGCAAGATTGTGGACCTCTTATTAAGAGACAGTTTTTTTCCCCGCTAGTTCGGTTTAATAAATTTAACAGTAAAGTACAGAAATTTTTGACTTTAAGCAAATCATTGTTGTATTGTTTTTTTTTTTTTTTTTAAATTTAAAATAAATTCTTTAGATTCTTCAATGGAACACGCGTCCATTATAATAATGGTCTCCATGGAATTCTGTATAAAATACAAAATTATTCTTTTTTTATTAAATTTACAATTGATTCTAAATCGATTTTGTGAAATTGTGTTCCGGTATACATACTTGAGTTCGAGAAAGTCTACCATTTTTTCAAGTTTTTTCCGGAACCTACGATTTTGGCAGCTTCCTCCATGAATTTGTTCAACGCAACGATTGCAGCTTGATGTTGTTGCTCCTGTAACACAATCTCCATCGTTTTTGGTGGCATACTTCCGCCGTTTGTCTTTCGGGATCCTCTGGATGTCCTATAAATATTAAATATTTTATCAATATTATTAATATTACAGTTAAAATAATATTAATAATAGAGGTAAATTGAATTACCTGAAATGGATGGATTTGCATGATTATATAATGTGATCCATACAATACCTCGCAAGATTTGACAATTACACTATTACTATAGTGCATTGTTACAAGAGGACTCAGTCATGGATGACGTGAATATGGGCATTTTTGCAGTGGTGTTACCATACAAGGAGGAGATTGATTGTTGTTCGGAACCTCTTTTCGAATATTTCAAGATTGAAAGCTTCAATAAAGCTTTCAAGTTTAAAATTTCTTTATGTGGATAAGATGTGATGGACAATGACGCGTCCACGCAATCCACGAATAGTTTGTTGATATATGAGGTGTCCGTTTCCTCTATTGTACTGTACGTATTCCCAAGATATTCCAGGAATGTCTCCCATATCGCAGATATCTGATGGTAGACTCCATCAGACAAATGGAGGTCTTCTGTGACACATTTGGGATATGTATCAGTTTTCAAAGTTCTCAGAAACAGTTCCGTCTACAATAAACTCCAGAGACTGAAAAGACCTCGCTTTATCAGCTCCACTCGAGGACGTTTCGCTGGAGGTGCGTCGTGATCGTCCTCGATACTGATCGGGCTTGGAGGAACGGTTTACGCGCACTTTGGGCATTCTACGACTTGTGTGTCATCACAGATGCAATTGTTTGTTGACATGCTATACAAATTGTAAACTTAATCGATTAATAACGAGAAAAAATATATAAATCTATCTATTGCACTTTAAACAATTTTTTAAATATCTTTTCATTTATTTTTAAATACCTTTACTTTAGTAAGTAAAGGCTGAAAGTAAGCGGCGGGTGTCGGTGACAAAATCAACAACACCTTGCTGCGACGACGACTAGTGATGTATTAGGTGGTCCAGTATAAATCCTACCACCTTTTCTTATGACAAGCCCGACTTAACATTTTAAAATGGCTATTTTGAAGAAAATTGTTAATTAAATTGTACTGTATGAGAAAATTGTTTGACATTTTCACACCAGATATTTTTACTTGCGTCTTACTCCTAGTAAGAGGAAGTATTGAAATCGTGTCAAAATTTCGATATCGAGTTTTCACCGGAAATATCCGTTTTGAGGTCCTCTGAGTCCAAAAAAGTGATTTTTTTTTTTTTTAGCAAATGGTCTGTGCATATATATATGTATGTGAACAGCATAGCTCAAAAACGAAAAATCGTACAAAGTTCAAACTTGATATTCCGAACTAGGTATCACCATGGGATCCGGCAGTACGTTATCTGTGAGAATTGCTCAATCGGAAGTACCACTTCACCACTAAATTTTTTTTTTTTCAGTTTTTGCAATTTTCTCAAAAATCGCTCCAACGATTTTTTTTAAACTTGGTATATCAACTATACATACAAAGAGCTAAAACTTTTATTTAAAACATTTCATTCATATAAAGGCACTTTTGGGGAAGGGATGGGGGTTAGGTTTTCCTCTAAAGTGCGATTTCAGTTTATTATATAATTCTTTCGTCTAAATAATATTAATTAGTATTAAATCTGTTGTTAAAATTCCAAGTTTAAAAAAAAATCGGATGACCGGAAGTGCGTTTTAGCTGAAATGTATTTTTCAGTTATCTGGTATTTTCTTGAAAACGGCTACAACGGTTTTCTTTAAACTAAGTATGTAAACTACACATATAACGAGCTAAAACTTATATTTGAAACATTTCTTCTGGTAAAGTCATTTAAAGGGGCTTTGGGGGACTGAGCGGGGCGGGGGCCGATTTATATTATCTTTAAATTGCTATCATAGTTGATTATACAATTCTAACACCTAAACAAAATTAATTATAAATAAATAGATGGCCAAAATTCCAAGTATCAAGAAAATTAGTAAACCGGAAATGCGCTTTTATTGGACAGTTTTTTTTTCAGTTTTCGACGAATTTCATGGAATTTGGTACACAAACTATAAAATTTGTCAATTATTATTTTGAGAACTGGAGTAAGAGAAAGTTGTGTGAGTGTTTCATATATATATATATATATATCAAACATCATTTTTTAAAATCAGAGAATCTCAAAACAAATATATAACAAAATCAAACCAAGTTGCTGCGGTGGAATTATTTCTTCATTAAAAGAATAACGTAAATCTTCATTGACGTTTTGACATTATCAATAATTAACACTAAATAGAAGAGAGCATCCATGACGTAATTCAATTCGGCTAAATTGCTTTTAAGTTTCAGACATGGTTTATTCTGGTTGGTAGACGCTAAAAGGGAAGAAGGAAGTTGGTAAGTTTTTTTAGTTTTCTAAGGAAAGAAGAGAAATTGGATTCGGCTTTTTCCGGTCTGGTCCGTTATTCTTGCACACACATATATGGTGCAAAATATTTTGAAAAATAATAATAATAATAATAATAATAATAATAATAATAATAATTATTATTATTATTATTATTGTTATTTGTATTTTTTAGATAAATTTCTCTATATGAAAAAATCTTGAAACACTCATACGACTTTCTCTTCAGAGCAATTTACGTAGTTATATAAAGCGGCCTCTACACGGTCAATATTATTGTCAATGTTTTTGGTGTTCGTTACGACCATTGTATTCAATGTTGAAAATGGATTTTGAGGTTCGGTCAAACAAAAGAACTCTTTTTTAAATTTCTACCGACGTTTTGGCAAATTTATTGCTTTCTTCAGGGTAAAAATTTTTTTAGTGAGAATTCCAGTAGTAATTATAACCTGTGACATATCATCACCAAGTGTTCCAACATATCAACGTAATTGTAATTGAATTACGTTTTGCCCAACTCTGCTTTCGATCTGCAGATGTTAAAGTGTGAGCGAAGAATGATTTTTTAAAAATTCCCTGTTTGACAAAAATTTATTTTCTTGTCATAAAGCCAATTTTTTTTAAATAAAAGTTGTATATAAATCCAATATTTGAAAAAAAAAATTGTCTGGCCTAATGAGAGGCCAAAAAAGTCGTTTGTCATATAAAAGTAGTATTTTATAACTTAATTAAGATGCATATCTACTACCTTACTTTGTCAAATAGGTTTGTATTTTTTTTTGTTTTTTTTTTAAATATATTTTAATGAATAATAAATATGGGCGGGCAGTTACAATATAAAGTCAATAATTTGTAATTTAAAGGAAGTGAATGGATAGCAGTACATTTCTATGTTTAACCAGATTGGAAAGTAATTTGCATATTTTAATTATTAATTGTGGTCCAACTTTGGTAGCAATATAACGGGATTCTTTTTTTTATTTCTGAAATATTTATTAGGCGACAAAAAATTAATAGTTTAAAATATTTATTTTTGCGAAGAAAATAAAATGTGCACAATTTATTAATAAAATATGATTGTCTGTGTTTAAGTGTACGTCATAATTACGCTGAAAAGGATAAGAAAAAAAATGTGTAGATATACTCACACAGATCTCTCTTTCTGCTGTTTATAAAATTGAATTATTGACAAATTTTATAGTTAGTATAGCAAATTTAAAGGAAATTCGTCGGTGTTTTTTAATGGAGAAAATCAAGAAAAAAACTGTTCATTAAAAACGCACTTTACAGATTTTCTAATTTTCTTGAAACTCATTACTTTGGCCATCTTACTTACTTAGTATTTATTATTATTTATTATTATTATTGAGCACAATCCAGGCCACCGTAACTAGCGCATAGCGCCAAAATCGGTGCCTAAGGTAGGCAAGGTACATAGTAGGCAAGTTTCCGTCCCTGCCACAGGGAGGCGGACCTCTACATATACGCCTAGTCCTTCACAGTACCGCTATTTCGCGAGCAAACTCAACAAAGTCTTTAAAAATTCAATTGCACTTTTCATCAACTCTTTGCAATCTCCCGGCCAGTTCTCCGTTTTCACTCCTTTTCAGGTCGTCGAGAAGACGACACCGGAAGAGAACGTGATTGATGCACGGTGTCCCGTTCATCGCATTCGCAATTCGGGGAATCTTTCAGTCCCTGCACATGGAGCTTGGAATAGAACTCCCCATGGCCCGTGAAATATTGCGTTACGGTTTGAGACAGCTCCAGCCATTGAATCGATAGTCTGTGATGCAAATTCGGGAAGAACTCTGTCTCTGCTTCATCTTTCTCTTTGCAAGAGCAGGAGGCGTCTGACTGGACAGCTCCTCACCATCAAGGACAATCATTTCCCCTTTCTTGTACTTACGAGTAAGGGTCCTCATCTCAGAAAAGGAGATCAAGCGGCAACACACCAGCGATCACCGGTAAGGAGACCGTGGAGGATGTCGCGTAGGCCCTTGTTACAGAGCACAAAATGGCTCTTTGTATTGTCAGCCCAACACGCAGCCGCGTACGTCGCAATATTCTCTATCACGCCCCTATAGATGGTTAGGGCCACACCAGTCTTCAGCCCCCACTCACCACGGGCTACTGTTTTGATTTCCCGGTACAAGTTGAGACATCTGAAGGCAGCCCGCTGAATATGAGGCTTAAAAGAAAGCCTCCAATCCAACAGCAAGCCCTGGTACTCAAACTGGGTTACGTGAACTATTCTGGCTCGTACCCTGATCCAGGGAGGACGACTGGGATGAAGTTTGCCTTTCATAAGCATCACTTTAGACTTCGCAAACGAAATCTGAAGCTTCTCCCCTTGGCACCAATTTTTTATACGGGACACAACAGCGCTAGCACGCTCCTCTAACTCACGCCGAGAATCTCCATGGACAACTATTGCGAGGTCATCCGCATATGCAACCGAATCACAATAATCCATGTTCTCAATATGCTCTAACAATTCATCCATAACTAGGTTCCACGGAAACGGGCCCATCACCGAGCCCTGCGGACAACCTTTGGTTATTGACCTTGAAATCTCGCCGGTTTGAGTCACCAGCACCGCCACTAATTAGTATGTAGTGTTACTATGTAGCGCTACCGCCCGGAGTGGGCCTTGGTTTCCCTAATAATTCTGCTCCATACGTCTCTATATCTGGCCTCTTCTCCCCAGCCCGCCACCCCCAAGATTTTAAAGTCTTCCTCCACATCATGCAGCCAATTCTTCGTTTGCCGATAAAAGTTTCGTTCAACAGCCTGCTCGGCATCCTATCATTTGGCATCCTTACTACGGGCATCCTAACCATTCGATGCGGCGGGCCTTAATAAATTGGACCACGCTTCCACCCTGATAGAGCGAATAAAGCTCGCTGTTTGTGCGGGGCCTTCATGAACCGGATTCACTATCAATGACTGGATCGTATATCCTTTCAATACCTTTAAACATTTCAACACTGCGCGGTGAGTGTCCATGTTTCTGCACCATACTTTAAAATTGATCTGATTAGGGTTTCATATAGCCGCGCCTTTGTGGCTTTCGACAGATAAGAGGTCTTGAACAATTTGATATTGGCAAAGTATGCCCGGTTGGCAGCCATTACCCTTTTTTTTTCACCTCGTTAATAATTTTATTTTCTCCATTTAATTCCGACCCCAAGTAGGTAAAACTTGAAACTCGCTCGAAGGTGTAACCTTCCACCGCTAATGAAGGATTAGTGCGGTTTTGATTGATGCTCATATACTTGGTCTTATTTTCATTTCTAATTAAAATTAGGCGGAAGTTAGTTTAGAGATTTTTAGAGAGTTATTGCTCGAATTACTAACACTGAATAGTAGAATTGTGAAATCAACTATTATAGCAGTTTAGAGGAATACGTAAGTCCACCCCTTTCCCCAAAAACACCTTAAACTCTTTATATGATTTCTAGTTTAAAGAAAATCGTTGGAGCCGGTTTAGAGTAAATAACAGAAAACTGAAAACTTTACTTTTCCGTAAAAACTCACTGATCTGATGACTCACTGGTCATCCGATTTTCTTCAAACTCCGAGTTTCAACAAAATATCTAATACTAATTAATTTATTTAGATGATTAGAATTGTATAATAAACTTAAATAGCACTTTAGAGGAAA